>OY748286.1:28680122-28889976 GCA_963556515.1 Nudaria mundana
CCTGCCCCCCAACCTAACCCTTTTCAAGTTATAAGGCTTTGAAGATTTTTTTTTAAAATGCCGATTTCTTATCTATTGGCCTATTTTTTTCGTTTATTTTTGTTCTAATTTTTATTTTTATACGATTTTTGTGTAGCATATTAGTTTCTTCATCATTATGAAAAATAAAATTAGAGTTACCTCAACTAAATGGGTCGTAGATAGAAGATTCATAGTTATAGCATCAATAAAAAATCAGTACAAATCAAACTTCAACCAGCAATAGTAAAAAAAACATCAATGACACCTAGGCTGCAGACACGCTTCAAAATATCTATTTTTTTTTTTTAAATCGTCAAAGCCTTATAACTTGAAAAGGGTTAGGTTGGGGGGCAGGGGCCCAATGTGAAATTTGTTAGAAATGGTGGGAACTACCACCCTTGAACGGGTTCGCACGACTTACCAGGTAACCCTGTCTATAATTAAAAAAATGCTTAATAATAATTAAAAAATTGAGAGCGCGCAAAATATTTTTTTTAAGATTTATCTATGCACTCCACTATTAGAGCACCGGAGCATTTGAACATAATCATTCCAACATTTCTATGTTTAATTGCCTTTCAGATAATTTGTAACAACTACTCTAGTCCGGTCAATTTAGACATTCGAAGGTGCATAAAGTCCCACCAAGCTGAAAATCAGTAAAATTATTCAGAACATAATTATAAATAAAATTTAAAAGTTCGCCATCATTCCCGTGTGTGGAAAAAATTTTATTCGAGGTCAAAGGTCCAAAAAATGACCTTTTCGCCATTTTCAGTAAAACGGTAAGTTTAATCATAAAAGTACACTAGACAAAAATTGTAGATCTTAAAATTATCTATAAAAATGTAACGATATTTTTTTTCCTACGAGCCACCGTTTCTGAGATATCTATAGGATACAAATGGGAAATGTAATTTCCGGTCTAAATTGACCGTACTAGTCAGTTGTTACAACTTAGAAAGTAGAAAATAAAATTGTTTGAAGAGGAGAGTTCCCTACATATTGATATTTCCCTTGTACGTTGTATTGTTGCATTTATTGCCATATATTTTCTATAAGTGAGTTTCTGTATTATTACTTACCTTACATACGCGAACTATAGTAGTTATTACCTACCTACAATATGATCATGGATTTCTGTATTTAAAGTTGCCATTACCTACTTAACCATATTTTGGAAAAATGGTAAATATGATGTTTAATTTTTAAAAATAATAGCAAAATTTTCGCTCCAAACAAACGTTATTAACGACGACATATGTTTCACCTCTACACGAGGCATTATCAAGACTGTCTCAAAGAGAACAGCAGAACAACAGAAAATTAAACATCATATTTACCATTGCTTTATCATGGACTTTCGCCAGGTAACGCCTGATTCCATTCAATATTTTAGAAACTCATAATGAACTCTTACCGGGCGACGCGACGAGGCGGTTGTTGGTATCGAAACTGTCTATCGTTTTAATACAAATTGTGTACTTACAACTATATTATATGGCAAACTTGTTGCTCACAAGTTCATAATTATGTTGGAGTTCGTTATCGAATTTGTGTCTATCCCAAAGTTGATACGTGAAACTTATCAAAAATCGGTAAAAGGGAGAAAGGTGTGTGTTGGAGTTGTTTAAAGTAGGGTATTGGATGCTTAAATACGGTTATTAGAACACGAGTTATTCTATATATACCTTATGCTTACGATTGTTGGCACTTGGTTCTTATAGTAATACATTTTTTGAAATAAACTCAATTGTGGAACTGTACAAGTGAGTTTATTTCAAAAAATGTATTATTCTTTACAGTGTCCTACGAGTGTTGTTATACTCGTACCTAGTTATGTGCAATTTCATACACTACTTTATCTAATTTCATACGTTTAGGCTATTTCAGAACAGCAGTGTGACAAAACAAGAGTACTATGGCACCTAATTGCTTATAAATAACCCAAAGTAAATTAAAATATATAAGTAGTAGAAGATTTTTAACAATTTGTAGCCGCATTCAGATCAGGCGGTGAAAAATTATGTTAATTTCCATTTTTTTCTTTAGGAAATAATATCACTTGAAACTGTTATTGAAAATGGCGTCAATATTCAACAAGTAAAGCTAAGGGTCGATCACCTCGCATGCGCTCCTCGCGATATAGCTCCTTGGGTTTGATTTAAAAAAAAAAGAACGACTAACATATAGATTATCATAACTTGTGTTAGGTACACAGAAATGCTTTTATTAAGAGAGAGAAATCTTTTACTAACACTACACTACGTAAAAATACGTAGAATAAATTAATTACCATCTGTAACTTGTCTTGTGTAGCCTGAAAATAAATAACTAAAAAAAATACCCGTCGGTGTTAAGATTCTCGACCGCATAATATAAGCCAGACCTTAATATTAATATCTGATCTGTTTTCTGATCTTTGTATTGATTACCAGGGTGTTTAATTGTATCGAATATCGATTGCTACGCCTCAAGAATTTTAGTGTCTATCCACACTATGCCGAAGTTACGTGTCCGAAGTTGCGCGGCTGATTTTACGTTCCGACGTGTTCGGCTGATATGACACACTATAAGTGCCGAACTTACGCGGCAGAAATTCAATTGCGTAACTTGATGCGGGTGTAGTGTGTTTTTGATAGCTCGCTAGATGTGGGACAGGCTTGGCTATAGGTAATAAAACTATTTTATAAGTATCTCGATCACTGTGTTGAGTGTGAGCGAAGAACCTCCTTAAGTTGTCAGTGATATAATCTATGTAGTGTCTGTATGAGAAGTCAGAGACAATGAGACAATTATAACCTACAAATAAGAATGTCTGTTTGTTAACAAATTATACAAATCTAAGCTGGTTAGTGAATTCAGTGTTTCGAGCACTATCGTTGAGTCGTGTCGTGTGTTATTTAATAGTCCTATTATTTAATAGTCTCCCCCGGTAGATGTCCATCGACAATCGAACCGAACTTCGGTCGCGTATAATGTGTCCACTACAGCTGAACGCTACGCTGAACTTACGCCCGACCGAAATTACGTTGCGTTTATAACGCAATGTAACTTCGGCGTAATGTGTCGTCAGTAATACAAATAACATTGCAGGCGTAATCATGCCGAACTTCGGTCGCGTACGTTCGGCATAGTGTGTTTAGACACTTAGGTCCCTCTGTTATTGACGAGATTGTACCTGTGAAACTTGTATGTGCCAAAAAGTTTTTTGGAAGTAATCTAACGCAATACAAGGCAGCATTTTACTTTAAATATTAAAAATACTTTATGATACAGTTTTGGAGAAAATTTCATAGAAAATCTGTATCATAAAATAACTTTTTATAGTACTGTGTCATCATAATCATAGGCGTTATATGTCAAATTTGAAATCACAATTCTAACTTTCGACATGAGATTAGATATATTTACCTTCCTTTTTTTAATTTTGTAAGGTAAGGTTACATACCTTCATCTACCTACACGTAACAAAATTTAAACATTTTGAAAATCTTACGACGTTTAAAAATTAATTATTATTTCAAAATATTATTAATGGTTATAAAATATCACTTATTAAGGTCAGCACATAAGAATTTACATTTAAAGCCAGATTCGCAAAGCCAAAAAGAAAAGAATCTGACAATAATAAAAACTCCCGGCCACTCTTTTCCAATCATCAGTAACTACATTCATAGTGTAAACACACAACGTATCCAGCAAGATGCTGCACTGCAACTAATACACTACGCGTGAAGTTATATCCGTTAATTTAGATAATTTCAATGTCAACACAATGGTAAGTAAAATGTTTTAAGAAAAAACTTTTTAAAATTATATAATAGCATTAATTTTTCGCAGAATTAAAAAGACAACAAAACGTCGACAATTGTTTCGCCTCTAAACGAGGCATTATCAAGACTGTCTCAGAGAGAACAGCGGCTGTTCTTTTTAATTCTGCGAAAAATTAATGCTATTATATAATTTTAAAAAGTTTTTTCTTAAAACATTTTACTTACCATTGTTTTGTCATGGATTTTCGCCAAGTAACGCCTGTTTCTATCCAATATTTAATTTCAATGTGCCTAAATATATAATAAATGTCTCCCCCATAGATATTGGCCACCAAGCCACACGTGCTTAAATTAAAAAAAGATAAAAGTGAGTTGTGAACGTAATACCTATCTAAGAACATGCACTTTGTAATATGTAAACAATGTTGGTGCACGTATAAAATAACCGGCCGTATGTTTAGTAATTATTAGAGCGTAGCGAGTGAAGCTCTCATGGTGCAAGAAAGTTCAATCCTTTCTTATGCGAGATCTCTGTCAATACACTACCGATTTCAACAATTTATATATCAAATTAAACTAGATTTAACTGACATCATTCTAACGGAGCCCGAATTTTAGATTTTCGCCTCAATAATAAAAAAAAAATGGGCATCAAGAGCGATCATAAACAATAAGACTATTTATAGCCGGTTTCTGAATTGAGAATTTCAAGTTAAGTCTGATACTTGAATACGTCAAATGTCAAAATTTCTTCCTGAATTTTGACATTTGGCGTACTCAGTGGATGCTCAACTTCTAATTCTCAATTCAGAAACCGGCCGTTGGTCAGTGCCATTTGTTGTAAAATTAAAATCGCTCCTGTGTTCAAATGAAATGCTTAGATTATAGTAGAAGTGGAGTGCTTGTACAATTTTTAAAATTTCATAGTTAGTTTTCAATCTCTACGAGATGAGCATTGTAGCAGGGAAGACGTCGTCAGCAGACCAAACAAAAGTGAGAGGAGGTCACAACTTTTTTAAGTTCCTTGGGTGGTGTCGAATTAATAGAAATCTCACCTTGTTTGGTGGGTTTCTTTATGAAAGGTAAATACTTTAAATAATTTGCCTTCGTTAGACGGTAATTCCTCCGAAATACTTCTTCTTCGAAATGTGTAATCCATTTCACAAGCTCGGGTGTTATAGCGACTCATTCTCAACATATTTCTTCATCATAGACTTGCTTCATCGAGAAAATTGAAAAAATGCAGCAAGACGACCCATAATAACGTGCAATCGTTATCGTTAGTCATTCACTATTAAATACATTAAAACAACGCTACTTGATTATAATAAAGTACGTTTTTTGCTATCGTGTTATTTGAAGTTTCGTTTCGATCCAAGAGTGTGGCGGAGTGTGGCGATCCAAGATCTGTGGCGGTAACTTTGATTATGTTACAGAAGAAAACAAGTAAACCTAGAAAAGTGAAATAATTACCATGATTTTTTATAACTAAAGATATGTTACCTTCATACAAACTGAGACCCAAAATCTGATTCCATGGCGTTCCATAACATAATATACTTAGCATAATATGTTGTCATATAGCGTTAACGATTAGCATTTATGAGACAAACATGAGTAAAAAGTTAACAGTTAAAGATTAACTGCCTCGGTGGCGCAGTAGTATGAGTATGCGACTGCCGTCCCTGAGGTTTCAGGTTCGATTCAGGGTCGAATCAAATATTTGTGTGATCCACAAATATTTGTTTCGGAGTCTTCTATCAATCATCAATCAATACATATAATAAAATTGTAAGTGGTCGGTGTCTGTACCTCGAAGATATAATAGAGAAACTGTTGTAGGGTTATGAACGCAATAGAACCCAAAACAATGGTTTTTAGAATTTTTGTCTGTTTATCTGTTTGTCTGAATGTTTGAACACGCTAATCTCAGAAACCGCGTAACCGATTTGAATGCGGTTTTCAGTAGTGCGTTGTGGTTTATTCAACTTAACATTTAAGGTTGTTTTAATTTCATTCGGTTCATAAATGAAAAAGTTATGTCGATCTAAAGAATTACACATAATCGCAAAATAGGCAGGCAACCACTGGTCGCGGTGCCAACTCGGATGTCACCCATACATGTGGCACAAAAAATATTTGAGATATAACAGACAGACACAAACATCACGCCTATATCCAGTCCAGGGGGGATCAATCATCTTCATCAATCATCAATCAATACATATAATAAAATTGTAAATGGTCGACGTCTGTACATCGAAGATATAAGTAATAGAGAAATATCGAAGATATAATTAATCCTAAACTGGTGATCAAGAAGTCTTTTACACGCAGGCGGAGCTGCAGGCAACAGCTAGTGTATAATATGTATGTATTTAGAAATATATAAGTATGTTTATCAGTCGTCTAGATCCCATAGCACAAGCTTATATTAGCTTAATTTGAGCTAGATGACGTTGTGTGAGAATGTCCAAAAATATTTATTTATTGAGCGGAGCGAAGCGAAGCTCTATCTTAGACGACAAGTGTGAACCGTTTGTGTGCCAACTCCTTCGAAACGGATCGACCGATTTTGACCAAATTTGACATGCTGGTCGACATCATACCCGGGAGTGCATATCTCTGAAATCATGAAAATAGAGCATAAAAAAAATTAGAAAATTTGCTCCGCTCAACATTTGCAATTAGTAGCATGCATTGCATACCTAGTTTATTTACAAAATATGATTGAGCGGAGCGAAGCGGAGCTCAATCTTAGGCGACAAGTGTAAATAGTTTGTGTGCCAACTCCTCCGAAACGGCTCGACCGATTTTGACCAAATTTGGCATGCTGGTCGACATCATACCCGGGAGTGCATATATCTGAAATCATGAAAATAGAGCTGACCACGGAGGAATAATCACCGAAAATGACCTGGACATCACCGAAAACCAGATGATTAAATGGTTGCCATGGAAACACGTGCGTCAACAATGAAAATAGAATTCTTTTTCATTCGTGATTAAAAAATTTTTTGTCTGTCTTGTCTGTTTGTTCAGGCATCACGCAAAAACTACCGGTTCGATTACGATGAAACTTGGTATAATCATATATTTAATACGACAATTTGTCTGTCTGTCCGTCCGTCGCGTTTTTTCAATTATAATTAATAATACATACATTTGCATGAAATATATATATATATATATTTATATATATTTTTTTATATTTGAGGCGATACAAAGTTCGCTGGGATAACTAGTTATTCTTTAATATCCTGGGCACCACACTGGGTACGTTTTATCCCGGAAAAGTATATACAATAAAAAGCAAACTTAATTTTGCGGTTCGATCCCTAGACCCGATTACTGTACCATCCGCAAATAATAAGTTTGTCGTAGGTTTTTTTTTGGTTTTTTATATTGGGTTTGCCAAATTGACGCCGCCCACCTGGTGGTAAGTCGTGACGACGTCTAGCGATTGTGGGCCACTCTCACAGCACACAATACTATAGAGAGTGGCCCTCAACTTGACGACCTACTGATGTGCCTCTTCACGCTCCGCTTAAAGAACCCAGGATTATATGTGGGAAGAAACACGTGCACAGGCAGGGCGTTCCAGGCCACTATCGTTCGGCAGAGACACGAATGTTTAAAACGTTCGGTTCTTGCGAACATGGGCACGCAGGCGGAGCTGCGGGCAACAGCTAGTATGTAATAAAAACATTTGCTCCGCTCAACATTTGCAACTAGCAGCATGCATTGCATACCTAGTATAACCTCTTGAGTAATAATATTAAACAAAAAAACCGTCTTCAAACCTTAAACTAATAAGCAAGTTGGGATTAGGATATGTAAAGTTCTCTTCAATACAAATTCAATACATACTATTCCCTATTCTGTGGCATTAGTACAGAGGATTTTTTCGATTAAGTACTAAATAAAATTCGATATAAAAAGTAAGACATTTATTTACATAATATACTATCAAACACAATGATAATGTTATATTTAGATACGTTGTCCGCAACTGGCATGGCACATGAACATACAAGTAACTTTAACTACTATGTTAAGTTACTAGCCTTCTTTCAAATTCTTTAAAATATTTTATTTTATTTCCATTTAGGGTTGCGTAGTAAAAGTCTTAGAACCCTTATATTTAGATACGTTGTCCGCAACTAGGCATGGCACATGAACATACAAGTAACTTTAACTACTATGTTAAGTTACTAGCCTTCTTTCAAATTCTTTAAAATATTTTATTTTATTTCAATTTAGGGTTGCGTAGTAAAAGTCTTAGAACCCTTATATTTAGATACGTTGTCCGCAACTAGGCATGGCACAAGAACATACAAGTAACTTTAACTACTATGTTTAGTTACTAGCCTTCTTTCAAATTCTTTAAAATCTTTTATTTTATTTCAATTTAGGGTTGCGTAGTAAAAGTCTTAGAACCCTTATATTTAGATACGTTGTCCGCAACTAGGCATGGCACAAGAACATACAAGTAACTTTAACTACTATGTTTAGTTACTAGCCTTCTTTCAAATTCTTTAAAATCTTTTATTTTATTTCAATTTAGGGTTGCTTAGTAAAAGTCTTAGAACCCTTATATTTCGATACGTTGTCCGCAACTAGGCATGGCACATGAACATACAAGTAACTTTAACTACTATGTTTAGTTACTAGCCTTTTTTTAAATTCTTTAAAATCTTTTATTTTATTTCAATTTAGGGTTGCGTAGTAAAAGTCTTAGAACCCTTATAGTTTCATCATATCCCGGTTAGTTAGACCACTAGAAACATGAAAGTTTGCTGATTATAGAGTCATTGATTGTCAACTAATTTTCTATTCCTCTCTAATCATATCAACCATCCATTTGTTCAGATCAGATCTATTCATTGCATAAGTAAATATTGTTGTACATGATTACAAACGTCGTCTAGCCAAAATTCAGCTAATGTAAGCTTGTGCTGTGGGATATAGACGACTGAAAAACATTCTTACCTAAATACAGTGTGTCCTGGGCGCTCGGCAATGGACGTAGGAGCGGCCGCGGCCTTGGACCGAGGAAATAAATAAAAAACAACCTTCAAAACGGCTGGATGGCTGGCAGGAAGGATCTTTTATTTCTAAGAAACTTAGCATCTTAAATAAAAGGCTATTTATTTCATAGCCTTTCGTATTTAAGTTACTATTATATTTAGGGTACTTTCCCTCCATCTACAGCCCCTCCAAATACATAAAATTTACACATAGAAAACACCCAAACTCCTAACCCAACATTCGTGGATCACACAAATACCTAAACTTTATTGATAGAAATTAAATTTAATCTATACTATCTATACTACTATTGTAAAGAGGAAAGATTTGTATTTTTGTATGTTTGTAATGAATAAACTCAAAAACTCCTGTGCCGATTTCAAAAATTCTTTCACCATTGGAAATCTACATTCACCCTGAGTAATATAGGCTACTTTTTATCCCGGTAATGTGTTCCCACGGGAACTGGGAACGAGTAAACTAAATCACGCGGGCGGAGCTGCGGCGATCAACTAGTTAGTTATAAGTTTACATCAATTAATTTATCAATACATTAGTGAATTCACAATAATAATATGTTTACACAGATACAATAGTTCAGTCAGACGAAACAAAATCATTATACGCGTCCCGCATCATTCCTGATTATCTTGGGTAATATCCAGATGAATGATTATGTTTTGATTAAATGTATATAGATATAGTTCGATTAATGTGTGAAACTGAATCAGTGTGTTACATGCAACAGGGTGGGGGTGAACATCGTCCATTTATAGATGTGTATTGGTGGAGGTAGTCTACAGCGAATGAGCGAGCGGAAACAGGAAGTGTAAGTCGCGCAGGTAGATTGCACGCGTATACCCCGACCCGCGCCGATACCCTGCTCTTCCGTCCAAGAGGAAGTCCCGCCCATCACGGAGTATTTCACCAGGGCTACCATTCATACCGTGCAAGTTCTCGACGACGGGTTGTAAAATACTGAACGCAAGTGCAACGCACTTGTTAAGCGAAATTAACTAAATAAATTTACAACTTAGAAGCGCGCGATCCTAGATCGCGTGCTTAATCAGTGAAAATTTGTGCTTTAATATGGACATTCTTTTCTTATTTATATCGGTCGTGTTATTCTTGCATAGCAGATTTTTATAACTGTTCCGAAATTTTTACACCAACTAAAGAGCCAAGTTATTTACCAAACTCACCATCAAACATAGCAGAAACTAAGCCTGATTCTAATCAAGAAGAAATCTCGCCTGATTCGAATCAAGAAAAAAATTCGCCTGATTCTAATCAAGCAAAAACTTCACCTGATTCTAATCAAGAAGAAACTTCAACCTATTCTAGTCAAAAAGAAACCTCGCCCGATTCTAATCAAGAAGAATCTTCGCCTTCATCTAATCAAGAAGAAACTTCGACCTATTCTAATCAAAAAGAAATCTCGCCCGATTCTAGTTCCGGTTAGTATTATTATAAATATCTTTTCCAGTTTCTTTCTTTCTATAAATCGCCATTATTCAAGAGATGACTTCCGTCATCTGAATTTGTCTGAAACTTTGTCATCATTTAACTTTTAAGAAACTCGTAACTCAGCATGATTTCATAATTATTATTTTTGACATTTAAGAATGTAGGTGGCTATTTAGGTAATTCATCATTATAAACGAATCCTATAAATATACTAGCTGTCCCGGCGAACTTCGTACCGCCTTAAATTGGGAAATTCCCTAAACTTCCGCGTATATTTCAAGACCAAAATTAGCAAATCAGTTCCGCCGTTGTCTCTACATAATAGTAATAATAAATATTTTATCAATACACACTTCAGACTAATCAATACATCTATCGCGGCGATAAACGCAATAAGGTTTCATTATACTAGGATGGGGTCAGTTTCTTAAATTATTAGCAAGGAACGTCGAATATTATCGATTAGGGGAAATAATTCCTATTGTATTTTTGAATTGGTACCATTATACCTTAAGGGTTGTAGATGAACATACTAAAAGTCCTCTAGTGTAGGGGCTGTGCTAAAAAAGCTATTCAAGGATAAAGGTCAACGTTTTCGGTAATTTGGATTTATCTCGCAAATCGTGAATCCTATCAAAGAATAGTCAAGGACGAATTTGTAACTTATAACATTATCTACAATAATTATCCTACAAATCCTTTTCAAATGTCGAACCAGTTATATTTTACACGCTATGCTGCTTCGCTCCTATGAGTTGTAGCGTGATGTTATATAGCCCATGTTACTCTCTAATAATGTAACTTTATAAAGGTAAAACAAATGTTTGAATTGGTGCAGTAGTTTCTGAGGAATCATGTTTTCCCGTACAAACTTTGTCCCCCCTTTTTTCATACCTTTAGGAGTAGATTTTTCTTACCGGATGTTTACGTCATACAAGGACCCCACGCCCCAAGTTTTAGCTTTCTACGATTAGCGTTTTGGGCTGGACGTTGGTCCGTCAGTCACAATCAAGGAAAATCAGCATACTTAGGGCAATTTTTTATAATTTGGTACAGTCATAATACCTTGCAGTATTTAGATGAAAACATTAAAGTTCTGAAGCGTGGAGGTTGTGATAGAAACGTTATTCAATGTCAAGTGTCAACGTTTACGGTACTTTTTGTTTTATCGTAAACGGTGAATTTTATAAAAAAAAATTGGAACATAATACTAGATTATATAATTATATACAATAACTGGCGGGCCCGACAGACGTTGTCCTGCAAATAAAAAAGAACCAAATTGTGAATCCAAACCATTCTCGAATCCCCTTGAACACACACAAAAAATTTCATCAACATCGGTCCACCCGTTTAGGAGGAGTTCAGTGACATACACATGTACAGTAGAATTATATATATAAAGATGAGATATTGAGATATTGCGGTTGCAAAATGTCGAGCGAGTTATATTCTACACGCTATCCTGCTGCGCTCCTATTGGTTGTAGCGTGATGTTATATAGCCTGTTTAATAAAAAAACACATTGTTAAAAAATATTTTAAAAATGTGGTTTTATACTAAGGAAATAATTTTAGGTTTATCAATATTTGGATTTTCCAAAATTCTACGCCTAAAGGGATGAAAAAGGGGATGAAGAGGGCTTTACTATAGAGGGATTACTCAGAAACTACTGCATCGATTTGAACAATTCTTTCATCTATATAAACTTACAATATTAGAGAGTAATATAGGCTATATAACATCACGCTACAACCAATAGGAGCACGGCAGGATAGCGTTTAAAATATAACTCTTTAATTTATCTCATAAGTGATAATACTTAGGAAATCTAAAAATGAATCATTATTATTGTGGATAATTGAATAGGTTACAACTTTGTCCTTGACTATTTTTTGCTCAAATTCACCGTTTACAACTTTCTTTTTTTTTCAAAAGATATAGGTATATAAGAGAGAAGATCTCCCCACAATAACGAACACACACACACACACACATACACACACACACACACACACACACACACACACACACACACACACACACACACACACACACATATACACACACACACACACACACACACACACACACACATATACACACACACACACACAACGAATTAATAACACGAAGATGAGAATGTCCCGATGTCCGTGTGTAATCAAATCTTGCAAGTTGAATTTAACACACTTCCCGGTTTCCGATTGAGCTGAAACTTTGGACGCGTATGTAACTCGCATGACAATGCAATATTATAATGACTGGGAATCGATCTGATGCTGGAGCTGAAAGGTGGTCACAGCAAATATGTCGAGTTTGTTAGACATTATTAGTTTTTTATCTATTTATCGAAATAGGTGGATGACACTGCAAAATAAAGCTACTAAGGAAAAAATTGCTTGATAATCAAATAATATCCCAGTACTAGGGCCCCCTAACTAAGTTGTATTTGTCTGGTACAAATTGGGGTACTTACTGGGGTTATCTTTCAGGACAATCCCAATTTAGACAAAATGGAAGTGACAAAAATATTAAGATAATCCATGGCCTGCCCATTTAGTGATCTAATGATTTATTTACGAATCGATTTGTGACCATTTCGTTGTTATGCTGTAGCTAACTGTCCAATGCGACGTGTGCGCACGGTCGCTGCCATATTTGAAATTGAATAGGACGGGGCACAGGTCTTGCACAATAATGTTCGAGTAGTGAACTCGTGGCCGGCGTAGGAGTCGCGCTCCGACTCCTGCCAGTGCGATCATTTGTTGTCTTTTAACAGTTATTAACTAATACAACTCCATCTAAATGGATAAATACAACGGTAAGGCTAGTGGAGTAGGGTCCGGTCCCGCGTTTAAACCTCACCAATCCGCTTCTATGTACTAAAACCTTCTATATTCGTAAGTAAGAAACGGTGGACATGAAAAATTTACAAATTACTACCAATATTGGTAGGCTCTTAACTTCTTACACAGATTCTTCTGCATCATTTAATAAACAGAACTTAAAATGATAGTACTTTATCCAACCAGAGACGCCAGGCAACGGACGTTAGAGGGGTCGCAGACTTAAAAAAAAAATTTAAAGAAAATACCGCCTTTTTTATAAACCTTTTTTTTATAAACTTTATAACTGAGTCGATTTTGGTTTAATGTGTGCATTTGAAAAAGAGTCAGTAGTGGTTATAAATAAATAAAATTACATACTTGCCAGGTAAGTACCTTTGTTTTCAAGTATAGTACGGTAGACTTAGTTTATCTGTGTTACTCCATCTAAGTATCTATCGAATAGATGTCTTGTAATACTGATAGCTTATAGGTATACCTAATTCAAACCAAAGTAGTAGAGTAGTAAGTGAAGTAAAGTGGTAAAATTTGAATTAAGTAAGAAAGTATAATAATATTTTTACTTTCACTTAAAGTGGTGGTGATAAACTAAAAACTAACATGAGTCATAAGTCAAAAACTATTATTATTTCCAACGGGGACGCCGCCGGCAGCCGGACGGACGATCTACCCGCGACTTTTGCGGGCCATTTCGTCCATTTCCCCAGTCATAAACACTACAACATTGCCCAATTTTTTCATATTACCTACACAAGATATTGTAAAAATGTAAGAAACTATAGTCATATTTTATTCTTCAGTTTCCTTTAAAACTGAATGGTTTACCCTGCCGTTTTTTTTTCTTCCCCATACAAAAGGCATTTTAGGATTTTAAAGTGCTAGGCTTGTTATCTATTCTAATATTATTATTAAAACGGAGAACAGC
The DNA here is from genome assembly GCA_963556515.1 of Nudaria mundana. Lineage (NCBI taxonomy): Eukaryota > Metazoa > Arthropoda > Insecta > Lepidoptera > Erebidae > Nudaria > Nudaria mundana. The sequence goes on from OY748286.1 coordinate 28,694,192, forward strand.
TAATTTTTAAATAAAAAATAAATACTTTTAAAATATTTGATTTTACAAAAAATGTAGGGAGAGACATGAAAGATAAAGTTAATATTTAGGTTGTAAAGTGGTTTATTTAAGAGTGAAATCATTAATCAAATTGTGTTTAAGTGTGTTTAAATTGACAGAACTACCTTTTGTCTACCTTTTCAACCAAACGCATTCGAATAGTGCGTGCTGAGATTGCTAAGGAGTTGCATACACCAAAATTGTCTTATCTCAGCTGATTAGACTCTTTAAACGAAATTTGTTTCCCAAATGAACGATATTTCGACTATCACGACACGACGAGTTTCTCTGTTTTGATACGAGTACACGGTGAAAATTTGTAGTAGTTTGAAATGCGACATCCATCGGTTTTGAGCATTGCGGATGGTTGGCTATCTCTTTATACAACAAATTCTTCTCGCTAAGTTTTATTATTTCTTGCCTTGTATATTTACCACGATAATACATGAAGCGTTCTTAATTATATGACCACCAACTGTATATTATCTATGTAAGAAGTATTAGTGATCAAAAAAAAAAAAATTTAAGATTTTGAGTTTCCCATCGTCACTTAACTCCCCTTAGTCGAAAACAGTTATTTCTACAAATTTAACATTGTACCCCTATGTACGGAGAGCTACCTAGGTACCTTTTTGTTTAAATTAAAAAGTTGAAGAAATGATTTTTCTAAACTTTTCCCTTTATACGTAGGTCACACACTATTACAAGTTTTGCGTAACCTAAAAAAACAACATGTTAAAACCAAAATAGTATGTTAATTACTTTTCAAAATACTCTCCTTTACATTTTAAACATTTTTTCATGCGATGGAACCATTTTTATTAAACAGGAGGACCACAGATCTGAAGGCATGTTTTCTACGTGCTGATTGAACGCTATCACTGCCTCTTCGGAGTTGGTAAAAGTGAAACCTCTCATCAAATCTTTGATTTTGGGGAAAATACAGAAATCACAGGGTGCTAGGTCGGTAGGTAGGTAGATCAATGGGTGACGAGTTGTACTTTTTCGGAAGCTAAAAATGACTTTGTTTTGTTGGCCGTGTGTGAAGAAGCGTTGTCTTGATGTAGGAGAACGCGGCTTTTGGGTCGTCTTTCGCGAACTTTTTCTAACACCCTGGGTAAATTACCACTCGGCATTAACACTCTTTTGATCTTCAAGTGGAATTGTACAGATGGGACCAGTAGCTGAGAAAAAAAAAACGCGATTATTTTTTTACCAACGTTTCTCGCCTGCCTCACTTTTGTTGGCTTGTTCTCATTTTATTCACAAGATTGCTGTTTTTTTTTCGGGTTCAAAACAATAAATCCACGTTTCGTCTCCTGTGACAATGTCATAAACAGCATTAGAATGTCCGTGGTCGTACTTCAGTAGCATCTGTGAGCACCATACCACGCGAGCCCGCTTCTGCTCCGCTGTCAGTTCATGAGGGATCCAACGACAACAAAGTTTCCGAACTTTCAATTCTTCGTGTAAAATTTTCTGGTTTTGACTCATACTCGTACCAATCCCCAATAGTCCTCGAATTGTCTCATAGGTAATCCGCGGGTTTTCTTCAATTAACCGCTTAACAGTAGCTACATTATTTTCGTTGACGGCAGTTGAAGGCCGTCCTTTACGAAATGCGTCATGTAAAGAAACTCGACCTCTCTCAAATTCAGCAAACCATTGCTTCACGGTGGTGCTTCTCTCCCAAAAGCATTTTAAAGACGAGCGCCACAGTCTTGCGGAGAGAGAGAACTTTTAAAATCATAAAAAATCATCGCTCTAAAATCTTTTCGACTTAATTCCATTTTCGTTGCATACGTAGAACTTTGATGTATGATAAAAACAATTGACAAATGATTTCCCGCCAATTGTATTTTTTTTTATTACTAAGAAGGTTGTAACGTTTGAAAAAATATAACATTCCAAATTCAAATAGTTCCGATTAGCTAGAAGTGCAAAACTTTTAGTGTGCCCCATGTACTCGTAATATTAGTTACCTATTATAAAGATAGGTACATACACAAGACTAATTTGGAATAATCATGGTTTTAGACTTACCAAAATTAATTTGATTTCAGAATTCATAGTCATACATTTTTTTTTGTTCGAAATGTTTAGTAGGTACTACTGAACGGCAATTTCAGCTGGCAAAAGACTATTTGTACCTAACTACACTTTATAGTATGTATTAGTAGGATGTGTGTCGGTCAAGTGGTTCAAACCTCGAGCACAGCCGGCAATCATTGGCGCCGCATAGTCGCCGTCGCAAGCGGGCTAAATTAGTTTTATATTATTTTAATCCTCTATCTGTGTCATATATTTATCTATCACAGTTTTTGTACTATTTCTGTCGTCAGTTATGAAACATTTGTATCAAACCCAAAACGTACAACTTTTAAAATGTTTATTTCATATTTTTTCAAAATCTAATGACGGTGTAGCTAATGACTTGTTGGCGTAGTTACATTCACCTTACTAACAATAATACTTACTTACATTTAAATACTTACTATGTACCGTTCTACTAAGCAAGACAATAAAAAATTGACACGCCTCTCTGCTCTTGTGTAGGTATAAGACACAAGAGCAGAGAGGCGTGTCAATTTTTTATAGTAACCACCTAATACCTCCTCCATATGTAGTTTTAACAAACTACATACCTACTTGCTAATGCAAGTTATGCTAAAATCACTTCTCATGTAATCAGAATCGCAGTTGTCGTTTTATTTTTCATACAAACACTCCAATACCCACACCACGGCCGCGGCGTGCCTGACTGAAAATTTAAAAAGATATCGAGTGTACGTTATTGAAAGTAACAAAATATGTTCCTATTCCCATCAATCATTTTTTTTATACAAAAGTTTTAAAAGCACCTGTAGTGCGAAATATTTTGCAGTGATCATTTTCGGTTTCCTGGACGAAAATGAAGATATTCGCATTATCAACTCTGCTACGCGTTAGCTATTTTCTTGTTTCATTTTATGTATTATTATATTTATTTATTCTCGTTTTTACTGACGTAGGGCATAGCAAACTGATTATTTTCTTAACGAATTAATAATTTATCTACTTGAATAATATAAAAATAAGCTGTTTATAATTTTAGAAGTGTTAGAAGCTCATGAATCTTATGGTATTAGTGTTAGTCCTTACACGGACGTTTCATGACGCAAACGTTCCGGAATTCAACCTTAACATTGCAGATCAACGCCGAGATTTAAATATAACTTCGCATCTGTAACTCACACAAAGTTTTGTTGGTGTTTTGGTAATATAAAATAGACTTTATTCTCTGCGCATCTAAGTTCCGTTGTACGTAAAATTTTAGTGTTTCATGAACCACAGGCCACTGGGCTATACCTACGTAACCACCACTCGGCCACTGGGTTATGCATGCGGCATACCATTCCTACATACAACGCGCGGCCGTGTATAATTAAAATAACAATAATTTGGGCCTAGTCGGCGACAACTTTCCAACAGGTAATTATTGTAATTAACAGAAATATAGTAAGTACGTACCTACCTCAACTGAACCTACCGTTCAACCAAATCAAATGTACTGTATTTCTTTATGTTAATTTTATTGTGTAACCTGGTGTATCTTTTATCTAATCTGCTTCGGTGGCGTGGTCGGTAGTGCATCGGCTTTCGACTCCCGGAGTCTCGGGTCCGATTCCCGGGTCGAGTCTAACATTTGTGCGATCCACAAATGTTTGTTTAGGAGTTTGGGGGTGTTTTCTATGTATGTTATGTATGTATTTAGAAATATATAAGTATATTTATCAGTTGACTAGATCACATAGCACAAGCTTATATATAGCTTAGTTTGGGCTAGATAACGTTGTGTGAGAAAGTCCAATAATATTTACTAGTTATCCCGGCGAACTTTGTATCGCCTCAAATATAAAAAAACAAAAACCTTTCCTAAACTTCTACGAATGTTTTTATTTCATGAAACGCGACAGACAGACAGACAAATTGTCGTATTAAATATATAGATTATTATTTTATGTGAGAATAAAGTTTATTATTATTATTAAATATGACTTTTGTTGGTAAATAAACAAAAACGAGTGAGCTTTAAATCACATGACTGAACTAAAACTTCTTGAGAGAAACAGAGAAAGAAAATGTGTGCTCGCACCCCCGTTACGATCTTTGTAAAGTATTCACAAGGTTACTCCCCAATACTCAAACATGCGTAAAGGATCTGACACTAATAGTTTTTGTATGTATGTAACGATCTCATACGTTCGTAATGATCACACTTTTCGTAACGCATTCGCTAGCTTACTTCCCAAGTCAAGTATGCGTTATAGGAATTACGTGGAATCAGTCCACCCTCTTTTCCACCAAATATCAGATAGCTAGGACAAAGTCCTAAATGATTAACATGTTTAAAAATCGCCAGAGATCATTTTTCTAAATAATAACAGTTGGGCCAAACGCCAAACGTTTTCGCACGTCCGTATTTAATAGGTTACAAATAGATTATAAAGAGATATCGTTACGCTCTTACTAGTCGCACACGTCCGGCTCGTCACAAGTTCACAAGTGACGTTACGCACGGTACTACAAATTGTTCATGGTGTTGCAATGAAAGTGATTTCTCCGTGAACTTCTTTACTAACTTTTGTTCAACTTGTTCTATTTAGTAACAGTTGTAGACACAGTTAATTATGAATTACAATAACATTTCGTTATGTATGAGTCGTCATGCCGAATGGTTGGGGACATTGATGGAGGTCGCGGTGTTAACACAAAAATCCGCAAGATCTCCGTCCCAAGGCGATCGACTAGGTAATATTTTGTGTGGATTAGTTTGCTTATCTGCTTATAATAAAGTCCTCAAAGAAGTTTTAAGAATGACTTCCATCGGAGGTCGATGAGGGGAGCAGCGAATCGATAGGGGTGAGGCTTCTCTAAACACAACGCCCGATTCCAGAGCCGATCTCACGGAACACTGCTTTTGGCTACATTATTACTAGGCATGGGACACTCTTAATATTAAATTATTAACTCGCCTTAAAAACAAAGGATGTTCTTTTAGGTTGTATATTTATGTACGTATAAAAAAATAAATCTTCAAAGCATTTTAATTGATTGAATAGATGTATTCAATCAATTGCTTAAGCTATTGCAAAATTTATCCGAATATACTTTATTCTCAGTTTATTTCATGGACTTTTTGTTGTTAGTCTCTAGGTTGGTTTTATTTTCACATCTATTCAGAAATTTTCGCAGAAAAATACGTGGTTATGTTTTTGTTGTAGTTATGTTTTTAACTGGTAAATATAGAACGCCGCTGTCAAATTAGTTCATATTTAGCCCGATTCCGTGTTCGACAAGAACGAAATTTAGATGGTATATCTCGTTTTTTCTTCGAATGGTACATATAAAAATATATAAATTTAAATGAATTATGTACTTTAAGAGATCTTTTAGTAAATGTGTGCATGAGCACGAACTAATAACACATGTGAATTGCGCTCTCATAAGTTTTAGGCACTTATTAGGAAATTCGAATGAATATGAATTTTGTATTAAAATTTATTAATTAGTATTTTTGTACGTCGAACAACACTACAGGGCGAGTTTTTGCCGGCGGGGTATCCTAAACCTCTCAGTCTGCGGGACAACTGCTGCCGGGCTACATACATGTTTCTTTGCTCGTGGTGTTACAGGGCGTTATTGCGCATCGCAGGTACTGTCGTGCTTTGCGTCTAAACTTTGATTGACACGTAAATCTTATACTTAATTTAGAAATACCTATCTACATTTTAACTAAGTTTATAATACTTATAGGACATTTAAGTATTGTTTTTTTGTTTTGTGTACCTACCTAAATAAATAAATATATAAATTTTGCTTACATATTATCAACGTTACTCTGCCATAGAATACGAGGTTACGCCGATGCAATGATATCATTGTTAATATTTGAATATTCCTACTCCATAAGGGTAATGTACTGTTCAAATTGTAAATAGTTTCGAAAAGTCGAGTGAAGTGGTATCTGTTTAAGACTGTCGAAACCCACGACGGTGTCAAGGTGACGGTTACCAGTTATTTGCCAGCTGACAGTGGCCTCCTCACCTCTTTGGACTTATCCTATAACCATCAGTGTGGCTCGAAGTACAAAAAGTAGACAACAATGCAACGGTGTTTTAACTTTAAATTAATATTTATGACAAAAATACCATTTAATTGATTTAGTTACTTATTTCTCCGTTATAAGTTTAGTTAGGAAGTTTTTTTATCTTATCTACTAGTTGATGTCTACGGCTTACCCCGCGTGGAATAGTTTCTAGTTCCCAATGCCCACGTAGGCTACCTTTCACTTTTCTCTCACTTATGCTACTATTTTTCCCGGCAATGTGTTCCACATTGACGTATTAGAGGAATTGCCTGTTTACAGATTTTTTTTATTGCAGAAGCCTCAAGTTCAGACCCGGGCGGCGCCGCGAACGTTGCCAGTCCTATAAAACAAAGAAAACCGTTCAGTGGGTAAGTTTCATACATTCTTAATGGTGGAATTACACTCGTTGTTATTGGTACCAATACTGTACTATTATAATGGTCCATGCCAATACGTGTACACGTAAGTACGATTGTTTGTTTATGGGATTTTGAAGGCTGTGATTACTCCCACGCAAAACAACAGCAATTGCCATGAAATTTTATACATTGAATTATAAGTTGGGTGGCTAGTGGCTAGACTAGGTGTAAAAGCAGTAAGACCTACTTAGCTTTATCAAATTACTAGCTGTTGCCCGCCGCTCCGCCTGCGTGTTATAGCTTTCTTGATCACCAGTTACTGATTTATTATGTATTGTTTGTTGTGTTATGTTGAGCGATATTGTATCATAAGATAAAATATTATAGTATCTTAGCCGTGTGCAGCGCCCCTTAGTGAACTCCACTTTGCGGTTGGTACAGTAATCGGATCTAGGGATCGAACAGCAAAATTAAGTTTGTTTTTTTATTGTATATACTTTTCCGGGATAAAAAGTACCCAGTGTGGTGCCCAGGACATTAAAGAATAATTATACTAAGTTTCATCGTAATCGAATAGGTAGTTTTTGCGTGATGCCTGAACAAACGTGCAGACATACAGAAAAAAAAAATCTTAATCACATTTTTGGGTTTGGTGTCGGTATAGTAACACCCCCTGCCATTTATTTTTTTGATATTTTCAATGTACAGAATTTTCACTTCTACAGATTTATTATAATTTTATATAATGTTCCCAATTTTTCTAGTCCATTAACCATGTGTTAGTAGGTACTATGATTTAAGTATTTATTTGTAAGCGCTCGTAGACCTATACGGCCGGCAGTCAACTCACGCATGCGCAGTGCGCACTCCAACGTCGTCGCCCGCCTTCAAAATAGTGTACTTTTTGACTAAATCTATAATATCTCTTAAGATATTCGTATAAATCAAATGATGTAAAGGACTAATATGTTCTAAATTAAATCCTTATGACGTATAGCGTATTTGTTTGGATAAGGATTAATATCGTACGCATAAAAACAGCTTCGCAAATCATGAATTGTTTTGAATCAATTTTGATTGCTATAATAAATAAGTTATAGTGCGATAACCCTAAGAGGTAGATATAATAATAATAATAATAATCATTTATTTCAGGCCCTTACGACCCATATAAATTGTTTCTATAGGAATATTCAATATTAATAGGAAATACATTATAAATTATACACATGTCAAGGTTATTTAAAATACAAATTCACATTATAATTACAATTATAGCTATAGCTGTAATATTGATGGCTACACAGGGGGTACAAGACAATAATTTATCAATCCACAGGTATATAGCCACCAATATTACATTGTCAACACTATAAATTACTATTATTACTTGTCAGCTTCCGGATCCATTCTTTGTCAAGATATATGCCATCGTGGACTTTTTTATAGAACTTTTTAAGGCAAACAAATTCGTAGTACACAATTTTAACGTTACTTTAACCATTTAAGCAGCGTATGCCACGGAAGCTGCCAAAAGAAATAATTTTCTCCCGTTTTTGTAACATATATCATTGCTGCTCCGCTCCTACTCGTCTTAGCGTAATGTTATATAGCCTATAGCCATCCTGGATAAATGTATTACATAACTAAAACAGATATTTTTCTAATCGGACCAGTACTTTCCGAGATTAGCGCGTTCAACAAACAAACAAACTCTTCAGCTTTATAATATTAGTATAGATGTGTTATAAAGTTTGTTACTTTTAGAAACTGCGGCCATGTTTCAAGGCACCTAATATATACATATTACGTAGGTCACACTATAAGTTTTGCGTAACTTAAAAAAACAACATAATAAAACCAAAATATTATGTTTATTGCTTTTCAAAAAACCCCCTTTTAACATTTTAAACATTTTTTCATGCAATCGAACCATTTTTTAAAACAGGAGGACCACAGATCTGATGGCATGTTTTCTACGTGCTTATTGAACGCTATCACTGCCTCTTCGGAGTTGGTAAAAGTGAAACCTCTCATCAAATCTTTGATTTTGGTGAAAATACAGAAATCACAGGGTGCTAGCGCAGGATGGGTGACGAGTTGTACTTTTTCGGAAGCTAAAAATGACTTTGTTTTGTTGGCCGTGTGTGTGGGTGCAAAGGGGCTCTACCAACATCTATAGGGCCCCAGCGACCTCACCTGCTAGTGGCGCACCTGCTGATAAACGGACGAGGCTCGTTAATTTACGGTACCTATGGAGTGGCTTCGGCCCCTACGTGGGTACCAGGTGGTACAACAGTGTTGGTCCGGGGGGGTACCACCGTGCAGCTGTGCTAAAGCCCCCAAGTAACCCAGCCCAGGCTGGGTTGCGTTAGGGGTTCAGCAGCTGCACCGCCGGGCCCGGGGCGATGTATGGTGCAGCAGGCATGGGACCAGTGGGGGCGAAACGGAGTCTAGTGTGAGTGGTGTGGGTCGATTCGCCGGCCAGGGAGACCCTTAGCAACGGCGTTGCCGCGGCCGCCCGCAACAGTCATGGGGCCCGCCTGGGGCCAACCACCCCAGGAGGCTGCCCCACATGTTGCGCATAATCCTGATGTGGGATCGCCGCTCCGGGTGGTAACCGGTGTGGGGTAGCGGCGGCCTTGCATCTGGGGGGTTTGGGAGCCCTTTCGTCCGGCGAGTCGGCTCCGACCTAACCACACGGTTCTAGACAAAGCTAGCCCCTGCGCTTTGTCACTTACTGCTGCACCAAATGTCGCCCTGTCTTCACGCTTCTTCTTCAAAATCTACAATGGCAGTGCAACAAAAAAGAAATAAACGTTACACAGCGGCCCTAGGAAACCCCACAACTTCACATTTCGAGGTGGAGTTCACTAACGTCCGTGGACTCCATGCGAACCTCGATACCGTCCACCACCACCTTGAGACGGCACGGCCCTCTGTGATGTTCCTCACGGAGACACAAATACGCCGCCCTGACGACACGTCTTACCTGTGTTACCCCGGCTATGTCATCGAGGAACAATTTCGAGACAAAGCCGGGGTGTGCGTGTTCGTTAGGGCGGATGTTTGCTGCCGCCGGTTGCGCTGCCTAGAGAACCCCTCCAATTCCGTCCTTTGGCTGCACGTAGACCATGGCTCTATGAGCCAGATCTACGTGTGCGTCTACCGATCCCACACAGGGGATTCTGAGACAACAAAGCTCTTCCAGTACCTCAGCGAGACGGCTGATGAAGCGCAGGTGCGGTTCCCGAACGCTGACCTACTGTTTCTGGGGGACTTCAATGGCCATCACATTGAATGGCTGGGGTCCCTCAAGACTGATCATGCGGGTAGAGCCGCCCATGCGTTCGCTCTCTCCCACGGTCTGACCCAGATGGTATGCGGGATCACCCGGATACCAGACAGGTCAGATCACGCGCCCGCTCTGCTGGATCTACTGCTGACGAGTCGCCCAGCCCAGTACAGTGTTTCGGTAGGAGCCCCACTGGGTAGTTCCGACCACTGTGTTGTTCACGCTGGCATGAAGGTGTCACCTCCTGCACGTCCTGTGCAAACGTCACGACGACTACGGCACTACTCGTCAGCGGATTGGGACGGTCTACGCGATTATTTTGCGTCCGTCCCCTGGAGCCAGCGCTGCTTTGTAGGAAAGGCTCCTTCGGATAGTGCTTCTGCTATTGCTGGCGAGATCAGTTTAGGGATGGATTATTACATCCCTTTCACTGATGTCGCCAGTATCCGCAGAGCCCGTCCCTGGTTCGGGCGAGATTGTGCCAAAGCTGTTCGACAAAAACAGTCGGCATATCGCGCCTGGATCAGGGCCCGGGCTGTGCGCGACCCAAACGTGGGCCACCTCAAAGCAGCGTACAACCGGGCCACAAAGTCGAGTAAGAGGGCCTTTAAGAGAGCGGATGCCCAGCGCGTCGCGCGGCTTGGTCAGGAGCTCACTTCCCATCCCACGGGCAGCCGTGGATTCTGGCAACTGGCCAAAGCCGTGCAATCTAACTTTTGTCAGCCCTCGCTGCCACCGCTGCGTTACCCAGATGGAACACTGGCTCACAAAGCCCAAGAGAAAGCGGATATGCTCGCAGACCTCTTTGCGGCTAATTCCCGGGTCGACGACCGTGGCCTGCAGCCCCCCGCCATCGCCAACTGTGGCCACACAATGCCTGATATTGTTATCAGGCAATGTGATGTACGGGCAGTGCTGCGGTCACTCGACACGCGGAAAGCCAGTGGCCCTGACGGCATTCCGGCGGTGGTGCTACGAAAATGTGCAGCTGAGTTGTCTCCAGTATTAACGCGTCTGTACCGCCTGTCATACTCTTCAGGGCTCGTGCCGGAGGTCTGGAAGGAGGCGAACGTACAACCGATCCCCAAGAAAGGGGATCGGTCCGATCCAGGCAACTATCGACCCATAGCTGTCACCTCAGTCATTTGCAAGGTGCTTGAGCTCCTTATAAATAAGCAGCTCATGCAATTCCTAGAGGATCACTCGCGAATCAATGATCGACAATACGGCTTCAGGCCAAAGCGATCAACGGGTGATCTTCTGGCATTCGTAACGCATGTCTGGGGTGGGGCTATGGAAAGGCACGGCGAGTCCTTGGCTATTAGCCTGGACATCGCCAAAGCCTTCGATAGGGTCTGGCATGCTTCGCTCCTTTCCAAGCTTCCGGCATATGGTCTACCTCCTCAACTGTGCAGCTGGATTGCCAGCTTTTTAAACGAGCGCCGAGTGCGGGTCCTCTGCGATGGCCAGGCTTCTCGCTTCTTGCAAGTGAATGCCGGGGTACCGCAGGGGTCCGTACTATCACCAACTCTCTTTCTTCTGCATATCAATGATATGCTATCCCTCGGGAACATTCATTGCTATGCAGATGACAGCACACTGCACGGGAGTTACTCGGTTCGTCCGACGGCGGGGCGATCTGAGATTGAGGAGGAGAGACGACGACTCGTGGCTGATCTCGACCGTAACCTCGACAGTATCTCTCAATGGGGTACCGAGAACCTGGTCGAGTTCAATGCCCGCAAAACACAGGCGTGTGCATTTACTGCGAAGAAATCCCCTTTCCTTCCCCTACCCTCTCTTCAGAATGCATTATTACCAATGAAGGACAACCTTGATATCCTTGGCATAGACGTTCGTCGAGAGCTCAATAATAAAAACTACATCGAAAGATGTATAGGGCTAGCTTCGCGGAAACTAGGAATACTGAATAAGGTAAAGAGATTCTTTACACCGGACCAGAGGTGTCTGCTGTACAAGACGCAGATTAGACCCTGCGTCGAATACTGCTCTCACCTCTGGGACGGCTCCGCGAAGTATCTGCTGGACGCTCTCGACGCTATGCAGCGACGGGCTATCCGTATTATTGGTTGTCCGGAGGTAACGGGAAGCCTTGAGCCGCTAGCTCAGCGCCGAACAATAGCTTCCTTGGCCGCATTCTACCGTATTTACCACGGCGAGTGTTCTGAAGAGCTCTTCAATCTGATCCCACCCTCTTCCTTCCGATCCCGAACGACTCGTGCCGGGCAGAGATGCCACCCCCACACAGTGGATAGCATGTTCGCGAGAACCGAACGTTTTAAACGTTCGTTTCTCTGCCGAACGATAGTGGCCTGGAACGCCCTGCCTGTGCACGTGTTTCCTCCCACATATAATCCTGGGTTCTTTAAGCGGAGCGTGAAGAGGCACATCAGTAGGTCGTCAAGTTGAGGGCCACTCTCAATAGTAATGTGTGCTGTGGGAGTGGTCCACAATCGCTAGACGTCGTCACGACTTACCACCAGGCGGGCGGCGTCAATTTGGCGAACCAAATATAAAAAAAAAATAAAAAAATAAAAAAAAAAAAGAAGAAGCGTTGTCATGATGTAGGAGAACGCGGCTCTTGGGTCGTCTTTCCCGAAATTTTTCTAACACCCTGGGTAAACAAATGGTAGAATACCACTCGGCATTAACACTTTTTTGATCTTCAAGTGGCATTGTACAGATGGGACCCGTAGCTGAGAAAAAAAACGTGATCATTTTTTTACCAACGTTTCTCGCCTGCCTCACTTTTGTTGGCTTGTTCTCATTTTCAAACATCCATTCTCAAGATTGCTGTTGTTTTTCGGGTTCAAAACAATAAATCCACGTTTCGTCTCCTGTGACAATGTCATAAACAGCATTAGAATGTCCGTGGTCGTACTTCAGTAGCATCTGTGAGCACCATTCCACGCGCGCTTCTGCTCCGCTGTCAGTTCATGAGGGATCCAACGACAACAAAGTTTCCGAACTTTCAATTCTTCGTGTAAAATTTTCTGGATTTGACTCATATCAATCCCCAATAGTCCTCGAATTGTCTCATAGGTAATCCGCGGGTTTTCTTCAATTAACCGCTTAACAGTAGCCACATTATTTTCGTTGACGGCAGTTGAAGGCCGCCCTTCACGAAATTCGTCATGAAAAGAAACTTGACCTATCTCAAATTCAGCAAACCATCGCCTCACGGTGCTCAAACAAGGTGCTTCTCTCCCAAAAGCATTTTGAAGACGAGCGGCACAGTCTTGCGGAGAGAGAGAACTTTTAAAATCATAAAAAATCATCGCTCTAAAATCTTTTTTCATTTTCGTTGCATACGTAGAACTTTGATGTGTGATAAAAAAACAATTGACAAATAATTTCCCGCCAATTGTTTTTTTTAACTACTAAGAAGGTTGCAACGTTTAAAAAAATATAACATTCGAAATTCAAATAGTTCTGAGTAGAAGTGCAAATCTTTTATGTATAATAAATCTGTAGAAGTGAAAATTATGTACATTGAAAATATCAAAAAAATTAATGGCAGGGGGTGTTACTAGACCGACACCGAACGCAAATATGTGAAAAAAAAATTTTTGTCTATCTGTTCAGGCATCACGCAAAAACTACTGGTTCGATTACGATGAAACTTGGTATTATTATTCTTTAATATCCTGGGCACCACACTGGGTACTTTTTATCCCGGAAAAGTATATACAATAAAAAACAAACTTAATTTTGCGGTTCGATCCCTAGACCCGAGTACTGTACCAACCGCAAATAATAAGTTTGTCGTAAGTTTTAGGTGATTTTTTTTTTAATATTGCATATTTTCGTAACTTAAGATGAATTTTTATGGTATAATGGAAAATATAATAGAAGATATAATAGATAAACTGGTGTAGGGGGGCTATATGAACGCAATAAACCCCAAAATAACGGTTTTTAGAACTTTTGTCTGTTTGTCTGAATGTTTGAACACGCTAATCTCAGAAACGATTTGATTTTTTAATAAAAAAGTTATGTAGATCTAAAGTAACACGCAGGCGGAGCTGCGGGCAACAGCTAGTAAACAATAATTACGAAAACGATTTCCTTGTGATGACAATCAGACTTTCGGGTACTTAGGTACTTAAGTATGTGACAAAATGATACGGGCGATAGCGGTGAGTCTCTGTTATCTTGGTGAGGTTTTATCTGAGTCTTGTGCGAGTGGCAATACAAATCTTAGCCGTTTAATAGTATAGCGGAGACGTCGCTGTAGCACACGCTACCGCCAGCGATGTCTACCGCCGCGGTTAACTCGCGATATTGTTGTGCCAACTGTTACCGGCTTATAAGGTTACATCATTGTGTCTCGATATCACCATTACATACTTCACTATTTTATGTTGTAGGTATAGCGCAAAGATCTGTGTGTTAGTGCTTACTGATGGCTAGTATAAATATTTCTGCACTTTATAAAGCTACGATGATATTGGCGCCAAAGATCCTTTGTATATAAACAATAAAGTTTAGAGTTTGTCAATAAGTAACCATTTTACGTAAGAATCCACGTGCACCATACGGTAACGTATCCTTATACGAGCGGGTAGGATATAATTATATAAGTAAAAGATGTATAGACATACACATTCATCGCTTTCGACTTTCGAAATTTTGCAACGAAATCCATTTAAGGTCTACGCATTAAAGCGTTTTAATACGTAAGTAAATGCGCACGTAATACCTGTGTGACTTTATTCTCGACATTACATTAATATCCATGAAACACGCGTAAAGTGCATCCAGGCTGCTAGAAAATGAGATAATTCTAATAGGAAGATTCACTGGTATTGAGTATCAGCTTTAAGTCAGAATAAAGAGGTGGTGAGCTCAATATTTAGATTGGAGATAACTTTTCTTTTTCCTAATAATGTATGATACATTGAAATAGATTCTCGGGGTTTTGTGACAATATCACCTGGTACTGACTAGGTAACGAATAAATTCTTATCAATATTTTACAATTTACGTTATCTTATCTCGTCCGTTCTTATAGTACCCGCATAAATACATACTTACCTTAATGCTCGACCGACAATTAAATGTGTAGTAATATAAACATGTAAAATTTTATTTACGTCTAGGTACTGAAATAATTATATTTAATCGTGGTTTGTATCTTATCAAGAAGTTATATATAATCAATTTTAGCGTAGACTTCAAACTATGCCAGCTACCACCACACCCCACAGATTAGTCAAGTAATTTGAACGAGTTACGCAAATGAAAATTGATACAATAGGCGATATCCCCTACATCAATCATCACTCATCAGTGTTCGAGATGATTGTACGAGTGCGTCTGCGAACCGCAAACAGTTCGCAGGCCCCCGCCCGCGCCGCTGCGCTGCTAATGCGCGCTTATTACAACATTATCATACTTCGTATATCGTCGGATACGACACCTTGTTAACTGTCCCTTGATCAGATTATTTACTCCTTTGAAATAGACGCTAGATAACAGTGTTTGTGCACATTTTCATGTTATTCAGTGCAACCGTGAGCGTGGTAGGGAGCGTTCGTAACAGTTATGTGTGTTATTTTGGTAGATCGTTTCTGTTATGTGGAAGCAAGTTGTTCACGTAAAGTAAGTTTTGAGTGAAGTGGCTCATCTACAATAGTGTTGTATGTGATGTAGATATAATATAATGTGTGTGCTATATTTAAGTATTTTTGGCATGTCGTCGCTGGAGTCTGACCACAGTGCGGTGGCAAATCCTTGGGTTGCTAAAGTATAACCGCACGGATAGATCTATGTCAGATACAGTGCGTTATAAATTAATACTTACACATAATATGTTGAAATCAATTACACACAGAAATTATATCAACAATTGTGTCTCGTATCTCAGTAATTAATCAGAACCACGAAACCTCAGCATGTGGATGATACATACACGTAACATGGTTGACATTAGTAATGCCAATGTTTACACCACTTTATCCATTTCAGTTAGGCATAATGCTCATAATATGTGTCATTGAAATTTTATTATTTGTAAACAGTTGGGGCAACATTTAAGCTGTTAGTGTTAGCTGTACGAACTGTATAACAGATTGACTTGAAACGTCAATCATATTCTTTGTAGGTGCCTTGAAACATTGAATATGGAACAGATTGTTGTGTAATAAATATACATAGGATGTAAATTGAAGATGGCTACGTTGTAAAACTTCGTTAATAGTTATTTTCAACCGACTTCCAAAAAAGGAGGAGGTTCTCAATTCGACTGTATGTTTTTTTATGTTTGTTACCTCTCATATCTCTGGATTGGGTGCACCATTTAGAATTTTTTTTTAAATGGAAGCTACTATTTCACAATTTGTCCCTTTTCAATTTGGTCCCATTTCGGTAATTTGAAGTCGGTTGTTGTGTCAATTTTTGACGTGTATTTTATTATATACTAGCTGATCGCCGCAGCTCCGCCCGCGTGATTTCCCGGTTCCCGTGGGAACACAATACCGGGATAAAAAATTGCCTATGTTACTCATGGTGAATGTAGCTTTCCAATGGTGAAAGAATTTTTGAAATCGGCACAATAGTTTTTGAGTTTATTCATTACAAACAAAAAAAATTATAAATCTTACCTCTTTATAATACGTAGTAGTATATAGGCAAGCGGCAAACTCCCGAAAAAGTGCTTAAAAATGAAAATGACTGACCAATCAGTGAAAATGTAATTTCCCCAATACAAATTTGTACTTTTTGTAAACCTTGGACCAAAAGGCGTCGATTGGTAAGAAAACAAAATTGGTGCGGTTGGGCTATTAATTGTTATAAACAAATTAATTTGTTAACTTATAAAAAGTTGCTTTTAATATTGGAAAATGATTTCTAAGGGTAAAACGGGCAAAATAGAATACTTTTTACCATGTGATTTTTTCGAAAAAAATGCGTTTTAAAGAAGTTACAACCATTTTAAAGCGCAAAAATGGCCATATTCAACATTTTTTATCTCGCCGAGTTTTGATCGAATTCAAAAAAAAAATTTTGTTTTTTTTTTTAATAATTATCTAAGAACTTTTTTGCTTTGGCTCTGATTTGGATCTGATTTCTCACTGCCTCCGGATTGTGGAACGCTAAAAACACTCCATGTGTACAAATAGATTTTACGATGTGAAAAATGTATATTTTCTCATTTTGAAAAATAGTCAGTTGAAGCTTAAGATCTGATAAGTATTCTGCCGCAGGATTTTTTAGAGTGGCGAGATAAAAAATGTCGAATATGACCATTTTTGCGCTTTAAAATGGTTGTAACTTCTTTAAAAAGCATTTTTTCGAAAAAATCACAAAGTTTAAAGTGTTCTATTTTGCCCGTTTTACCCTTAGAAATCATTTTCCAATATAAAAACCAACTTTTTATCAGTTAACAAATTAATTTGTTTATAACAATTAATAGCCCATCCGCACAAATTTTGTTTTCTTACAAATCGACGTCTTTTGGTCCAAGGTTTACAAAAAGCACAAATTTGTATTGGGAAATTACATTTTCACTGATTGGTCAGTCATTTTAGTTTTTCAGGGGGTTTGCCGCTTGCCTAATGTACTAGCTGTCCCGGCGAACTTCGTACCGCATATTTTTTTCTAATGTTCCACTAACCTAATTTTTGTCCTCCATAAGAACCTTCTCCTGATAGTAACGATCACAACAAAAAAAGAATCAGCGAAATCGGTTCAGCTGCTCTCGAGATTTGCACTTAGCAACACATTCAGTGAATCATTTGACGGCAATAGGCTTGCCCCCTATTATGTGGGACTAAAAATACTGGCAAGTTGTGGGTGTGTGATGCACCTCTGCCTACCCCTTCGGGAATATAGGTGTGATATGTGTGTGTTTATTAAATGTACAGGTTTCTACTGTTTTTGAACGCCTTAAAAAATTGTAGGTTCTGAACTTGTCGGAATTTTAGGTTTTAAGTGTGTTCACTGATTACCTACTAAAGATTGGAAGATGTTATCAAAGTAGGATGTTAGGTTTCTTGAAAATGTTTTAGGTAGGTATATAATCGTACTCAGGTGACCTCGACAAAAACTATTCCCTACTAAAATCTGACAATAATTTTCACAATAATTTTCTTTGTGTTTTCGCTTTGTTTAAGTACTGCACTATAAATACAGTGTTGGCTATTGTGTGTTGGCTATATTATAGGGGTTGATCGTAGAGGGTTGAAAATTCAGTATTGTGTGTATTTTCTAATGCTGTATCATAAAAAAATAACTAAAAATAAAAAAAATAAAAAATGAAATAATAATATAAAAACCACGACACTAGAATTTTATACGTTAGATAATTAAGTGACCACGCAAACGTTGTTTATACCATAGTGTAGGAAACGCCTATCACTTAGGGGTTTCAAAAATAGTTAGCGACCGTTTCTCAATCCTACTAAATATGCACAAAAAAAATCATAAGAAGCCATCAAGTCGTTCCAGAGTAGTTTGGGAACAAACACTGTGACACGAGTTGTTAGGTATACCTATTTCAACTAGCGGACGCCCGCGGCTTCGCCCCCATGGAATTATTTTATGGTTCCCGATTCCTGCGGGAACAAATTCCCGGGATAAAATTAGCTTTTGTAATACCTTATTACATTGAATTAACTATCCGCCAGTAAAATTCCCGTTAATATCGGTCCAGCCGTTCCAGAGATTTCCTGGAACAAACAGGCAGATCGACAGGCACAGACAAAAATTTATACTTTCCTATTCATTTAGTGAAAAGCTGTTAATTTAAAATTGCACACAGGCACTTCAATTTTATTTATCTGTATGGATTAGATACTAGGTATACTCGTATTATAAAATAGTGATTGTTTTAAATATACTGGTGCTATTAAAAAGACAAATGGAAATTCTCATAATCTGAACACTGAAACGTTAAGTATATATATATAATAATCAATTATCATTTAGCGATGGAAAGAGACCAGTCGGTATGTAGTTGCTTGCTACCGTGGAAGGTGGGAAGGCCTTGTGGGACGCTACATGCGTTGACACCTTAGCACCTTCAGACCTTCCAAGATGCACATCGCACATCAGTGCTGCATCGGCGTAAATATGCTAACCTAGCAGGTGATTACATATTAGAGCTGTTTGGGGTTGAGACAGTGGGGTCATGGGGTCCGAGCGCGCGCCGCCTTTATAGAGACATTGCTAAACACTTAATCGATGCTTCTCAGGACCAGAAGGCTGGCCATTTTCTGGCCCCAAGAATAAGTATCGCCATCCAACGTGGCAACACAGCCAGTATTCTGGGAACCTTACCAGGCGGCAATGATGCGAAGGAGTTTTTAAACGATATTTTGTATTGTAAATATTTTCAGTATATAATTATGTAAATTGTAATTATTATTGTAAATAAATCTTGCGTTGTGTAAAACAGAGAACGGCACTATATGTTAATTATGTAGTTCGTTTGAACAAGAAACATCTTTTGAACGAAAAAAAAAACTGTTTTCACCATAAATATATTTTTATTTTACGACTAACTAAAAAAACCCGGCCTAGTGCGTGTCAAGCCACGCATAGAATAGGGTTCCGTAGTCACCCATATCAACTTTTATAACTCCTTAACTAAAGAATCTCATCCGTTATACTTTTTCCTTAAAAGTTAATTACATGGACTACCTCCGTAATTTTTTTTTGATTTTTGAGGTAGCCGTGTAATTTTTAGAGGGGGAGGGGGGACACTGTTTTAACAAAAAAAATGAATATCTCACGAACGAATACTTAAATCAAAAAATCGTACTAGTAACCTCTCAATATTTTTAAAAGACCCATTTAATAAAACTCCACACTACGGCGTAGTAAAGTATTTCTCACTAATTTTCTTTTAGCACTTTGTCAACGTAGTAAATAGACATATCCATACAAAGTTTCATGTTTCTAATAAGTACTCGCCTTTTGGAGGGACAGCCGAGGACAGACGGATGGACGGACATGACGAAACTATAAGAGTTCCGAAACCGTAACTACGGAACCCTAAAAGTAAACAATGCAACAATTATTTTATTTTTTTAAATTTACTATAGATATTCGTTTTTTTATGAGATAAAGATAGTGGAATCAAAGTTATACTAGCGTCGAACGTCTGCGTAGAATAAGCCAGTGACCTACATTTCATTTCAAGACTACGAAACCGTATGTATGTAGGTACGTCCTTATGATTAGATCTCTAAGAAAATTGTTATATGTATGGTGAACTATGGTGCCTGTCTGTTAGGTACATTAAGTAATCAACCTTAAACCAACCTACAACTAATAATAATTATTAGTTATCCCAGCGAACTTTGTATCTCCTCAAATAAAAAAAAAACAAAAATTATAACTGAAAAACGCGACGGACGGACAGACAGACAAATTGTCGTATTAAATATATAGATTATATTGTACTTTATGCCAGAGAACGTACCCTACATCTGTAGTACTCTCACCTCCATGCAAAAAATAACAACAAATACTTACCAATCTTCACAACTAGTGCCCCTAGGGTTTATCTTTTTCGTATTTGTATGCCAGTTATCCCCACGTTCCCCTATTTAAAAAGAAGTTGTCTAGTCTATGATCACTGTGTACTCTGTAAGGCAAACTGTAAGCAATAAACACGCTTGAGGTATCAAATACAGCGCTGTGGTTTAGGTATTCTGTTACATATGTTATTATGTAGGTACCGTCGGTATCATTAAATGTTCGATGAATGCACTGTGCCTAAAACGTTTCAGCTGTGGCTATAGCAAACTCGGTTTCTCACATTTTTCTAAAAATAATCTATATATTTAATACGACAATTGGTCTGCCTGTCCGTCCGTCGCGTTTTTCAATTATAATTAATAATACATACATTTGCATGAAATATATATATATTTTATATATGACAAAGTGAGGCGATACAAAGTTCGCTGGGATAACTAGTAATTATTTAAAACAATAATGTGTTCAAAATTAAAATTTGATGACGTTAATAACTAGCTTTCTAACAACATGTTCCACAAAATGTTTACTTTCTTGTAAGTGTTATGTCTTCAACACTATCGTATTGTTTTGTGTTTGTTTTCAACTTATTAGTTCGCAATGAGCAATAAGGTATCCCACCAATGCCACATCTATTTTCGATTTCATACAGCTATGCAGTTATTTATTTAAAGAATTTTTCTTAATTTCTTTTTGTATTTTTTTTATTGCGTGATTAAGGCCGCGGTCCCTCCTACGTCCATTGTCGTGCGTCTCAGGTACGCACCAGGAGGTATTTCTAGTGGCGCCGGGCGTGTTTCATTGATACTACATTAAACCTAAACAGAGCATGATATCCAATTAAACACAAATTTGACTTAATAACTGACTGCTGAACGCTTGTTTCTCGCACGCCACTGGATTTGAAACCGTGCGTGCTATAATTTGGCGAACAGAACGGCGACTAAACCGGCGACCCTTCATGATTATGATTGAAATTGATGCATAGGTAGCGGATTATATGCTAGCTGTCGGTAAACTGATAAGCTCGGTCATTTTCGGTGCTTACGTAATATTTACCTGTACCTTGATTTTAATAATACAGCCATTACATACATATTATATTCACGCCTTTCTCCCTTAAGGGGTAGGCACTAGGCATACATGCATTTAAACGCCCACAGTTTGCCAGTAATTTTGTCGGTCTCACGTTATAGGGGCAAGCCTATTACCGTTGCCGGGCACTAAACATATTACCTATCTATATATAAAATCTATAACCACTCTGTAATTTAAAATTATATTCCAACAGTTAGGATAGATTACCATATAATGTAGGTAATGTAAATTCAGATTTTCAGAGTGGCCGCGAGTTTTATTGCCAGGTTCTTTCTCGGGGGTTCTACCTCCTATTGCCTTGCGAATCTAGCAGTAAATATTACTTTAGAAGCATTCTTGACTTAAATTATACCCTTGATTTTCATAACTATATTTTTTTAACCCAAGATTAAATATACATAATTTTATTTCAGATGTTACCATAAAATCATATGTAACGTTGCCAATCAACGTACTTAGTAATAATTGATGTTGCAGGTTTGTTGGAAATTCCCTTTGCGCGATACCTGAAACGTTCGGCTGAAATTACCGTAGAAACTAATAGCCTTCCTCAAATAACACGCTCTTCTAATCGAACGTAGGGTGAAATATTGGGTGATGGGTGTCACAACGTTGAAAAATATAGTTAATATAGGGTGAAAATACAGCATATAAATAATGTATATTTATTCCCTTTAGGAAACGATGGTTGGGCCTGAGAAAACAGACTCAGGCCAAAGTCGAGAAGCCACCGGGACCGCAGTCCCCGGCGACCACAGAAAAACCGATACCTCTCAAGAAAATACCATCGGATAAAAAACTTAAGGTACGTTAATCTTCTGTCTTCTTATCTTCTTCTTCTCTTATAAATAAAAATTTGTTGCCGTTCTGTCTCGCTAAACCCAGAGAACGGTTTGACCGATTTGACTAATGTTGGTGTCTATATTCACAGTAGTTCAGGGAAGGAAATTTAACTTATAAAGTACAGCAAGTATGTTTATACAATTCGTATTTATTTTTCAATAGGTAAATGTTTAAAATAAATAATTATATAAATAGCTCCTTACATGTTTTAGGGTGACATACGGCCGGTTTCTGAATTGAGAATTTGAAGTTGAGTCCGTTGAGCACGTCAAATGTCAAAATTTGTTCCTGAATTTTGATACTTGGCCTACTCAGTGGATGCTCAACTTCAAATTCTCAATTCAGAAACCGGCCGATATTATTTCCTTAATTAAACTGCTTAAAGTAAGTTATGCATTTATGCTTATTTTATAGCTTTGTACACTCTTCATTGCGTGTGTATTGTGTATAAATAACCCAAGGGAAAGTTGACTGTCATTTAAGTCTGCAATTTAAATGCACTTTCGTTTTCAATTTATTTTCACGTGGTTTAACATTAACTAGTTATCCCGACGAACTTTGTATCGCCTCAAATAAATAAAAAAAAATCGAATATTTTAATATTTCATGCAAATGTATGAAAATTGAACAAACGCGACGGACGGACAGACAGACAGACAAATTGTCGTATTAAATATATAGATATACTCGTATTACATTGATGTGATTTATATACGATTTTATTTATAAACATTAATTTCTTTGGCTAGTAAATCAAAGTCAGTGTAAATTGTCTTTTTGGGTACCGTACCCATAGGGTAAAGACGGGACACTATTACGAAGACTTCACTGTCCGTCTGTTTGTCGCGAGGCTGTATCTCATGAACCATGATAGCAATATAGTTGAACACCGATTATGTATGTAACTCTGTTGCCGCTTCTTATTACAACAAACTCTGCAAACAGTTTTTTTGCTGTTTAATGTTGTTATTTTTAATTAATAAATTATGTTGTTTTGTGTAGCTACCATTTGGCGACAACGGCCGGCCGGATGACGCAGAAGTTGCCAAACTGGATGAAGCGGAGGATGAGGCGGCTGATGTCGAACTACCACCACCCATGAAGCCCATCAATGTAAGTTTTATCACATTTCTTTTTGTCAATTAATCTAATATACTCGTACTACCTTTTACTCTACCCTTTTATTACGCTAGGTATCACGTGACTTACAGACCAAAAGTTTTGACCTTTGACCCCGAATAACTTTTTTCCAGACGTGGAATCGACGAGGGCGTTTTTATTCTTCTTTATTTTTTATTTTTCTTTATAACTAGCGGACGCCCGTGGCTTCGCCCGCTTGACAAATTATATTTATACACAAAAACCTTTCTCGAGAACCACTGGTTTCTCAATTCGACCGCGTTTATTATGTGTGTTCGCGGATTATTTCGTCGTTTATGAACTGATTTTAGTACTTTCTTTTTGTTGGAAAGGAGATATTTCCAAGGTAGTCCCATAAGGAAACCAGGATCTGATGATCGGGTCCCAGAGAAACGAGGGGAACCTCTAAAAATTGTACGGGCGATTAGTGCGTTTGTTAGGTTAATTTTTTATTAGGTTTTATAAAGGACTACCATGATTTACAGCAGTTACGTTGTGTTTGAGTTTGTTTAATTTGTATTGAAGATAACTTTACATATCCCATATTGTTTGTTAGTTTACGGATGAAGTCGGTATTTTTTGTTCAATATTATGTACTATGTTTTTTTTGTAGTGATGGTAAACCCAAGGTCTCTACCGATATTCAACTTTGTGGGAGTTTAGCAAAGACCTTATAATACAACGGACATAGGATCTAGAACAAATCGCAAGAAAATAATGTCCCGAGTCGACCTATACATTATACATAGGCATAC
Organism: Nudaria mundana; assembly: GCA_963556515.1. Classification (NCBI taxonomy): domain Eukaryota; kingdom Metazoa; phylum Arthropoda; class Insecta; order Lepidoptera; family Erebidae; genus Nudaria; species Nudaria mundana. The sequence goes on from OY748286.1 coordinate 28,718,360, forward strand.
ATAGATATAAACAAATTTCATATTAAAATTTAAACCTTGATTCAACGGAATAGTGTTCACTTTTGTTTGCACTAATTTATCGCATTACGTAGCTTCTATCTGTCCGCCTGACTAATTCACCTTATGCAGCTTATACTTGAACTACGTGAACATAGAAACAATGGAGTAGGTTTATTTTGTTAAAGTCTTTTAAGGATTCCATGATATGTACCTACGTAGGCGTAATAATTAATGTAAGACTACAATAAATTCCATAATCTTATAAATTGTAATTACTTGTTTATGTTAGACGAAATAAGCTGAAAAACTAATTAACGACTGACAAAGATTTTTTTTTTCGAGTCAGTTTCATAATAAGTAACTGTAGTGTATGAATAACAAAAAGGGAATTAATGAATTTAACTAATTATAATATTATAAATGCCAAACTTCTTGCGGGTGTCAAAGTTCTTCCGCTTTCATTACTATTTTCATAACGCTATGTCGCTACGTCTACTACAAGATAGCCGTGTTTCAAGTGACTGAATTAGTTGCTAAAACTGCGCATCATTAATTTATTTTTATCTTATGGTTAATTTTTGGGATACGAAATTATTGGCTACTAGCTGATCACCGTGACTCCGCCCGCGAGATATAGTTATCTCGGCCCCGATTCCCGTGGGAATACATTACCGAGAATCCAAATAAAAAGAAAATAACAGTACATACACGAAATAAAATGACATGTGTAATTATATTTATGACAAAACAATGATACCCTGTGAAAATTAAAAACATTTTTGGGCTTATCTCCTCCATTCAATCAAGGGATTCTTGTACAAGTTTCATAAAGATCGGACCTCTTTTTGTTATGTCCATAAAATGAGCCGAACAAACAAGATTGTTATTTTTTGGATCAAAATATTCTTCTCGCCGTGCTAGGGCAATAATATTTTTCCATTGTGCACAGTGTACTGGATCCCGAGGAAAACTGAAATAGATGTTGGTTCATATAACGAAAAAAAAATCATAAAGAGCCAAGGCGTCTCCACTATAATCTTTGTTCCAAATAGTTTTATCGCTATCGGTAATCCGAATAAATCTGAATGGTCATTTTGTTAGTACATTATTCAGTGAAAATGAAATGGTCTCTTTCTTTTTACTGAGCTTGGGATGAGTTCGAAAGAGACAGATAGGTACTTCGGTATTGGACTGGATTGCAATATTTACTTTGGTCTTTTAATTTATTATCGACGAAATACTGTATTTTAAGTGAAATAATAAATTGCAAATAATAAAACAAAAGCTTATTTACTGAAAATATGATACACCGTCTTCAATTTGCTTTTTTTTTCGTATTTTTTACACGTTTTTACAATACAGTACGGCATTGTGCAACGTGTTGTCGTTCAGTTGTCAAAATCAAGACTGGCGCGCGATTGTTTCTCTTTTAGCGTTTTGTTTCTCTTTTAGTTTGGACACTTTTGAGCGATGATCCGAAATCCATTGTATTTAAAATCATTGGAGTTTAGGCATATTGAATGTTTAATTTGACCGGGCTATGTATAGAATGATCACCCCACGTATCACCCCAGCATGTGATTTATTTGCAGCACTGCGTTGCTACTGCAAATTAATGTGTTTTCCATGTTACGACTGTAACCCGTCAGTTAGCTTGTCTGAGCCAATGTGCCTATTTACGGTAACTAAATATTATAGTACTATAGTACTTATAAATAATTTTGCTACCTATCACGTGGTAAACAAAGGACCTAGTCCATTTTTAGTGTTTAAATTAATTAGATAAATATAAATTTTGCTTATTGGTACTGTTCAGTGCTACTGTGCAGTGTGTATTTATTGTAAGTATTTTTTGAAGTGTCTAACGTTTACCTATAACATTTAATTGGCAAAGCTGTAATAGCGTTATAGTTATAAATAAATAAATTTTGGTCCAAATACTAAATACCAAGCAAAAAAACAATAATAATAACATTTTATTGAGCGAAGCGAGACGAAGGCGAGCGGAGCTCTCAACGGGTGACTCAAATTACGATTAATGTTAAATTGTGTTAAATTGTTTCTCGGCGAATACTCGGCCGATTTCGGATTTTCTTGCACTCATCAAAAGAATTACCCAGGTTCTTACGAAGCCAGAATTTTGAATTTCGATCAAATAAAAATAATTTAATTGATGGTAAAAATTCCCATAGCGTAATGACAAAAAATACTTTGACAGAGTTATATCGCTTTGAATCAAAACTCGCTTCGCTCAAATATATGCTGCAGCGTAACGGTACGTTTCGCGACTGCGGCGACCTAGTTTATTTAGCTGCTACTTTTAATTCGGCCATTTTGTACATAACCCATTATATGTGTGCCCGGTGACGGCAATAGGCTAGGCCCCTATTACCTGGGACTAAAAATACTACTTTTAATCCCTAATATGTGTTTCCACTTGAATTGGAAACGAGAAAACTATGTCACGCGGATGGAGCCGCGGTTGTCAGCTAGTATTCATAAATAGTTAAGTTTCAATTGTTTATGGTTGTTTTACTTCTTTTTAGTTTTGCGCATCTACGAGTATTAGATCCGTTAATTAGATTTTGTGGTGATAAAAATAGGCAGTCTTTAAAATAAATATAACTGTAACAACATACTATGCTAGCATCATGGGCACTTTTGCGCCAATAATGATGCGGGACGAGTAAAATGATTTTGTTCGCGCTACATATTGTATCCGTATAAACATATTTTTATTGTAAACTAGTGGTCCCGGCGAACTTCTTACCGCCTGAAATTTTGCTTATGAACCTTCCCTGAACCTCCACGAATATTTTAAGACCCAAATTAGCCAAATCGGTCCAGCCGTTCACGTGTGAAGTCGTTACCAAGGGAAATAGGGATTCATTTTTATATATAGAGATTGACATTGATGAATTGAATAAATAAATAACCAACTAAACTAAATCTTTTCTAATATTATAAAGACGACAGATTTGATTGTTTGTTTGAAGCGAATAGCCTACGTACTCCGTACCTAATCATATTATAAACCTCAAAATATCAATTAGAGGTGTATTTCCATTTCATTACATATACAAAATAGGTAACGCCTGTCAAAAACATACTAGCAATACTACTAATAGTTTTCCCTGTGTTTCTTCGTTTAGTTACGGTTTATAGACCTGGTTCTTTTTGCAATTGATTTCTCATATTGTCCTCTAACATATCACCCAGGTTTGATTTTTGGCGAAAGGAAAAACATAAATTATACCAATATTGGTCATTGGTCTTTAAAGTTAATTGTTGACCCTGATATAAATAAATATTTTGGAGATCTCACACAACGTCATCTAACTCAAACTTAAGCTATAAGCTTGTGTTATGGGATCTAGACAAATGCTAAACATACTTAAATATTTCTAAATACATACATACATATTATACATTTCTATGTATAATATGTATGTATGGGTGAGTATGGGTCTTCTCACCCAAACTCCGAAATAATCATTTGTGGAGCCGAGACCCGAGACTTCGGAGTCGAAAGCCGATGCATTACCGACCACGCCACCGAAGCAGTTACCTGTTAAGGATTAAATAAGTATGTACCTACGAGTATACTATTTCCATTTCTTTAAGCTCTCGATGACAGCTCCTGTGAAAACATGAACGAGCGTCTCTTTTACATTATGTACGCATTATTTTATAAAAATATGACGCTTACGCACGTACAAGGTTATACCAGAGTCGGAGAAACTGATAGGATGCAGCTATCGATAAACGTAACACGATAACAGAACCGATATTTTTCTACAAATTGCAAGAAACTAAACTGCTGCCGGATACTTTTGTACAAATTTATTAACTAATATTATATGTCATTACAAGATGTTACACGTATTAATTCTTGATTGATATTTTTTTTTTATATATTCATTTATTATCAGGCTACGTCAGAAAAGTTACAGATCTTATATTAACTTATTCTACGGCCCACAGATACATACCTTAAAACTAAAAATACATACATATAATGCCAACTTCTTTAAAAGCTAATTTAAATTTTCGAAGCTGTTGTAAAATAAGTAGGTATAGGTAGGTACTCGACAATGAAACGAAATAATTATAACGACAGGTAAAAATATATTTGAATGTTTTTGTTGTAGTTGTATTTGTTCAAAATATAATAAATATATGCGATCGATATCATTACTTATTTGGTCACAACAATACAACTATCAAATTAGAACTGTCATCGAGAGCATTTTGTTTCATTTAAGTAATTGAAAAAATAAATGCATATTACATAGATATTCTACCTTATAAAAAGCCATAATTGAAAAACCTAGCGAGCTTTGGCCGCCACTTTCAATATTTATTTATCGAAAATGTATGAATTGCGTGGATAAATATGTCCTTTACTGGCAAAATGTGAACATAGTGAACATCGCCTTTGAGGATAAAGTTCTGTGTCTGTGTTTATTTTACCTTTACATATCGAAGTGCAAACTACATAATAAGCAAAGCGCAATCGTCGCGTCGGTACGAGGAACATGAAGCTATTAGTAAAGTTCTGGGGCGCTTAAAAGCTTACCTTACATCTAATGAAACATCGTATAATAAATAGAGCTTATTCACGATGTTTGCGTTTTGAATGGCCAATTAAAATCATTTCAAAGGTTTAGAATTGCTTGCCATTTTAGGTTTCTATTTGAGCTATCACGAGTTACATGATGCTTGAAGTTATACCCGACTGCGCCAGCGAGGGTTATGTTTTTTACGCGTTTTATGTATGTATGTGGGTAGTTTTCTTTGTTTTTCGGTACAGACCTAACGGCTGGATTTATTTCGACTGAGGTCTCAAACGGAAGTATTTATATACTTCTTATCTTTTGAGTGCCTTAAGGGTACTCAGATAAGACTAAAAAGCTGTAAATAAAGATAAATTATTTAATTGAGCGAAGCGAGCCGAAGGCGAGCGGAGCTCTCAACGGGTGTCTCAAATTATTTTTCAAACGATTTGTGTTAAATTGTTTCTCGGCGAATACTCGGCCGATTTCGGATTTTCTTGCACTCATCAATAGCTTACAGAATTACCCAGGTTATTACGATGCCAGTATTTTGAATTTAAACTCGCTTCGCTCAAATATATGCTGCAGCGTAACGGTACGTTTCGCGACTGCGGCGATCTAGTAATAAAAAACCTTAATGCACTTAACCAGATATATAACTATATGCAGGCGATTTGTATGTAGATTTGAACTTGTATTGGAGTCCCACCTGCTTATAGTTAAATCTGGTTCAGTACAGTCGAGATTTTTATTATTTAATTATTTATCTCATTAAAGTTTTGTCTTGCTCACTAAAAATGATCATAGATGAATGATCTAGTAACAAATAACCGCAAGACCTCACATTATGATCTAAAAACAATCTATCACACAAATGCGGCCGTCTCTAAATAAATCCGAGCGTTAGCTGTTTTTTGAATTTATTTAAAAGCAGCATTCCTGAGTAGAATTCACTCACATAGTAATTGTTGTTTAATAAATAAATATTTTTCGGAACTATAAATGTTTTTTCAGAAGTCCGATGCAGCGACCTAACTATGTCAACATTTTACCAAAAATGATATATTGAGCTTTGAATGTAAATATTGTGAATGTTATTTTTGTGAATGTAAATATTGAGCTTTGATTCCAATCCCTATCAACGTTCCGAAATCTGTGACGAAATTTTGATAAATTCAGGGCTTACAAAAAAAGTGCAATGCGGGCACGCGGCGACGCATCGCAAAAACATACGACGCGACGCGACGCAAATTACTGCGATGCGATTTCGTGCGGCAAAGCGTCTCCCTTCCACGATTCGTGTGACCATTCTGCGACGACGTATCAAACGTATTTTGTAATTAAGTCGTGAAACGGGCCATACTGTTAATTCTGTACGAAGATACAGGACATAGAAACAAATAGTACGTGGGCCCTAGTACTGGGAAATTATTTTATTACTATGAAGCTAATTTTTCTCAAGTAGCTTTATTTTACCGAGTCAAAATATTTGCAAGAAAAATGTAAGGTTGCATAAATTCGCATAGAGCTGCAAATTGGTACACGTCAAGTACACTATTATAAATCAAATATCAAAAGTTCCCATCGTTCCGACTTGTGTTAAAAAAGTTATTCCACGTTAAATTTCAATATTTTCTATTTTTTGGTTTTTTCTCGTAAACGGTGAATAATTGGTTTCAACAAAATTGTAAAAGATAAAATTATCTACAAAAATGACCGGGTTTACCACTGGTGACCGAAATTCATTTGATCATTTGACGTGTGACCGATAAAAAATTGCCCATTCTACTACTGATCGAATGAACAACTGACTAAAAGAGTTTTTTTGAACAAACATTTGGTATTTTTACTACTGATCGAATGATCGTTTGGCCGAAAAACAGTTGACTGGCAACAACAACAAAAATTCATCGTGGCCACTCTGCCTCCTATGGCCGCTTAGAGCTTACTTCCACTAAACCACCATATATTTCATACTCCGCCGTCCGCGCAATTTTGTTAGGGTACAAAGATTTCGCTTCACGTATTAATATAATAATATAAATAATTCTCGTTACTTGTGTCCCAAAAATACAGAATACTATTGACACAAGAAAATATAGAACTAATTACTCCGAAAACAACGAATTATTAGATAAATACCTATACTGTTTTCTTGTTCCCGATTTCCGTGGGAACACATCTTCGGGATAAAAAGTAGCCCTTATTACTCAGGGATAAGGTAACATATCAGTGAACGAATATTGAAGTCACGGAGCATTATTACATTCAATTCAAACAAACAATCAAATCTTTCTTCTTTATACAATTAGTATAGATTAGTCCCCATGATTTTGCCCGATGTATCATCGATCTTCACCCACCACGCAAACATAATATTATCGCGTATTCTGAATACCCCAGGTGACGTAACAGTATCCCAAATTAGAACGTGTTTAGTCTATAAACAACACCAACACAGTTTTTTTTTTCATTCACGCGAAGCGCGTATCGTAACGTATCGTTGATAGAAGTTTGTTGTCTAACATATTTACAAATAAATAAACAATAGCATACTAGCGCCAGCACCTTTACATAGGTGGCTAAGGGTTTGAAGGGAACTCACGGCTGACATTTGATTTTATTTATGAACTTTAACGATGTAGTACCAACTATTCGTCACAATCCGCGCAGACTAAATATCTAGATTGTACGCATCTATGATTTGTAGAGTAAACTTTGATTAATATAGTTACCCACTTACTTTGTATATTGTTTTAATTATTATGTATATTGTTCTTTAGTTACCTCAGCCGTTATAAAGCATTGTAGGGTAAACCACCCAGTGGCCAGACACGCAACCGTAGTCAGACCTTTTGAGACATTTTTGCCCTATAAATAGTGTTTAAAGTACGAGTAGTTAACACTTCTAAAATACAGTTACAACGAATCCTTGTCTCCTCGATTAATACGCACTTATACAAATCAATTAAACGCAATCAAATAATCAGCTGCAAACAAATTAAATGTATGTCAGAGGCCGACCAATGGTTCACAAGTTCAGTAGTCAGCCGTCAGGTTTGTGGACGTAAATCGCAACTTCATTCCATTAATCACAGTTTGGCACGAAACTTATTAGATTACTACGATCCCTAGACCCGATTACTGTACCAACCGCAAATAATAAGTTTGTCGTAGGTTACGTCATCCGCAGTGGAGTTCACTAAGGAGCGCTGCACACGGCTAAGATACTATAATATTTTATCTTAAGATAAAACAATATAGCTCATCAGCTATACATAATAAATCAGTACCTGGTGATCAAGAAAGCTATAACACGCAGGCGGAGCTGCGGGCAACAGTTAGTTTGTAATAAAAATGTGTGGTTGATTAATGGGTAAACCATGGCTGACTAATGGCCCAATGAAATGGGGCTAAATACTGGAGAAAAGTGCCATATTTTGAGAAAAGTATCATTTTTTATATTATTTTATGTTATTATAGATAAAATAAGTTAACATAAATAAAATATTTTGTTGATTTCTGTGGTAAATAATCTTTTGGAGAAAAGTTATTGCTTTTATTCATAGTATTTCATATTTAATATATAAATTAATCAAATTCCATTACTCACTAAAAGGCTGACCATTGGGTAAGTCACCTTATCCAACACATGAATGTAGACGAAGTCTAACAAACGCACCTACCTATTTCGTTTACACGTTACTTAGTACCCATATTTCGATTGCGTATAATAATATATGATGTTGTACGTAGTTGTTAATGTTTTTATTCCAATAATACTTACTAGAATGCATAATATTATAATAACTTTTGAAATAAAAATCATTTACGCACAACGACGAAACGTTTAGAATAGAATAGATATTAGATTGTTTTTACATTTTGCACGATGATAAAGAGCCACTCCAATACTCTAGAAATCCAAGTCCTTATAATGTAGGTGTTTAAACAAACGCAGGCGAAGTCGCCGGCTACATAAAACAGGCCAGGCTAGTTAATTACCGCAAAATATTTTTCATTTAGCGACCATCAGATATCCGACGGCGACGGTCCAATGCATTCGTGTCATTGTATTATGGTTCCGTACCCAAAGGGTAAAACGGGATCCCTATAGAGACTTTGCTGTCCGTCTGTCTTGGGCTGTAGGTATCTCATAAGAGATTCTTTACACCGGACCAGAGGTGTCTGCTGTACAAGACGCAGATTAGACCCTGCGTCGAATACTGCTCTCACCTCTGGGACGGCTCCGCGAAGTATCTGCTGGACGCTCTCGATGCTATGCAGGGACGGGCTATCCGTATTATAGATTGTCCGGAGGTAACGGGAAGCCTTGAGCCGCTAGTTCAGCGCCGAACAATAGCTTCCTTGGCCGCATTCTACCGTATTTACCACGGCGAGTGTTCTGAAGAGCTCTTCAATCTGATCCCACCCTCTTCCTTCCGATCCCGAACGACTCGTGCCGGGCAGAGATGCCACCCCCACACAGTGGATAGCATGTTCGCGAGAACCGAACGTTTTAAACGTTCGTTTCTCTGCCGAACGATAGTGGCCTGGAACGCCCTGCCTGTGCACGTGTTTCCTCCCACATATAATCATGGGTTCTTTAAGCGGAACGTGAAGAGGCACATCAGTAGGTCGTCAAGTTGAGGGCCACTCTCAATAGTAATGTGTGCTGTGAGATTGGCCCACAATCGCTAGACGTCGTCACGACTTACCACCAGGCGGGCGGCGTCAACTTGGCGAACCAAATATAAATAAAAAAAATAAAAAAAACAATCGTGATAGTTAGAAAGTTGACATTTTTACAGGTGATGTATTTCTGTTGCTTCTACCTGTAACAACAAATACTAAAAAAAAAAACAGAATATAATAAATATTTAATACAAAAAACGTGATTTTTTTTTGCCGTTTGGTACGGAACCCTTTGTGCGCGAGTCCGACTCGCACTTGGCCGGTTTTTTAATATCATTAAACCGTAAATAAAGACTGTTTTTAAATCGATGTTAATGTCTTATTTATTTCTATAGAATCCACAAGCCGTGTTACAACAGCCGACTCCAATAACCACCACCGCACCAGTCACACGAGTGAGTACATTCGATATTTATTCCTTCCTTTTAGTCACTACTGGCTCTTTCGTTTATGAATAGTTTGGTGAGGATACTCACTGTACAGGTGGTTATATAATGGTGAATTTTTCAGAACTCTCTGGCTATTGATGCCATGGAGAGTAATAACGGCGCGGCGGACATCGCCGAAATCGAGCAGATCGTGAAAGAGCGGATGGTTCGGACCAGAATTAATGCATGAAGTGTGCATGACTCTTTTTTGTGGCTAGTCGATTATGATCCATACTACTCAAAATAACTTTTTTTAAGTGTCCGTTTATCAGTTCCAGTTCTCTTTCTCTCAGAACTGGAAGTAAATGTTTTGGGACCAAACCAACTCAAATCAAAGGTGGCCACTCTATATTTACTTTCAATCAGGGTTCCAATTTTAATACTTTATTCAATTTTGCAAAGGCGTGACTTTGTGCAGTAATTGATTGATTTATTGCTTCAATAACAATTGTACGTGTCATGTGATATGCCTACATGACGCCAATTTCAATTACCCTTTACTGAACAACATCTTCATAATTTTGTGGATATTTCAGAATTATTAAAACATCAAATTGCCATAACAAAAATCAAATTATTGTGTAGATATATAGGAATATGTGTATATTGGTTACCATCGTTACTTTGATCAGTATGGATTACATTTAGATCACATGTTAAATTTGATGTCACCAGCAAACGAGTCATCAGTAAACTACAATTAGTTTGTGTGGTTTAGCTTTGCAAAGGATTGAATTGGTTTTGATTTGGAATACCATGAAAGCCGCTTCATGTAGCATGGTGTTATTTAGTCTCAGTTTTGTAGGTTTACTTGATTTTACTTGCATGGTTTTTCGTTATGTGCGTCGATTGCCTACGAGTATTTTTAATAGTGTTAAGAAAATATTATTTTAGCGTAGGTACGAGTAAGTATCCCGAATCTTATTTTGTTTTGTTTTTATTTGAGTAGATTTAGGAGAACTGAATTAAAACTTGTGGAAAGAAATCAAAAATGAATTCCAAAAGACGATAGGCCGACGATTACGTTTATCTTGTATCTTGTGTTGTACTACTAAAGTACTAATTAGTAAGTGCGAAAATTCATATTATCGCACTGACTAAATTAACTTGTCTGCAATAATTAGTAACTGTATGAAGTTAATAAACACTTGCGGTATAACACATTGTTTGGAGGGTAGGCATGAGGATTATACATTATATACCGTTTTAAAATGTAGATACTTCTCTCGCGTTCAATTGTAGTGTCTCGAACAATACAAACTAATTACTTAGTAAACTAAAATAACTTATTTATGTCGCGATACTGTTGTACAAAAACTAGATGTAATAATGAAATGTTACCATTCGTTAGTAGACGTTGTTAGAATTCACAATTTATTGTGTTCCCAAATCGATTTGAAGCATAGTCTTGCAACTCGTTATCTATGTACCTATTTGCTGTAGCTTTCACACACTTACATTACACTGTATTTAATTACTATGTTACGATATTTACCAAATTTTATACCTACTTTTGGTCATTGGTACGCTGAGGGTAGTTATACCAAAAAGTTATTTTTGTTTGCAATATATCTTCTATTCAGGTCTATGGCTGCGCATAACTCATATTTAGGTTTTATTGACAGGGCGTAATTGTAATGCCGTTGTTTATAATGTATCGAACACAGGCATTATTTTTTAAATTCTAATGTTTGTTGTAGGTAGTTATTGCAGCGCACAAGTTTAGTATAAGCTGTCACAAACGTATTTTTATTTTCAAATTACCTTTGTAGTCTTATAAAGTGGTTTCTAAGTTCAAGCTCGATGCGTGTCTACTCCGCCGTCATAACATTTTTTTAAACTATCACATTAAAGTATTGTAAACTAGCCACGTAACATATTAAATTCCTTTATATATTGAATTATTTATACGGAGAATGGACTACGAGTGGAAAAAATGTAAAATTAAAAAGCCCGAGGTGAGTGAAAAATTGTGACCTAATGTAGTTTCATAAACCACGACTTGGTTGAGACTGTTTTGATTTGTTTTACTCGGTTATTTTTAGATATTATGTCATTCACTTTGAGTTTATTTGTGTGTTATTTAAATATGTTACTTGTATAAAAATAAGCGGAATGGCTTAGTTGGCAACAGAGTTAGTTCTCCTTCTTTTAAAGCAAACTTTAGTTTAGTTTCCTTTTGCCGACTTCCAGTATATCTACGCACTTTTATTTCTTTATAGACATTTTATCTATATCGTCAGTATAACGTGACAAGTACTTAGTACTGCATGGCACCAAAAAAGTCCCAGTGGTAAAAATATTTTTGTACAAGAATACTATAAAATTAAAGCAATGTAAAAACTTACCGCGCCGCCTTAAAAGCAAAATGCCTAAGTAGGCCAATTGCCTGGATCGTAGGTATGTATACCTACATTGTTAATATTTAGTAATTAATGAATGTTAGAGGATTATAAAAGACAAATAAATACATCAAACAATATGATATTTGTTTGTTGTGATGGAGATAACTAAAAACAGAGTACTTACGATTATTAAGAATTCATATTAGCTTGACTTATTTGACTAGGAATTTCCCATGTCGTCTTTGCTTTGAGAGTTTGAGAGCCCCCAGCGCGTGAAGATCCAAGGAGATATTGTGTATTGAATGACTGAATTGCGTTATACCCTTATATATAAGTATACATCATGATCTTTATACCGGTATTACCCTTACTTGTACCTACTACTATACATATAATTTGTGCCCTTACAAGCACCTATACAATTTAAATAATCTCGTCGAGGTGATAATAAGCTGTAGACTATTGAAAATTAGGCTCGTATTTCTGTCCTAACATTTAAACTGTCGCGTTTCATAATTTATGTATACATACCATACTTTTGTGTGCGGTGGTGTAAATGTCTGGCATGTACTTATAGGTACAGAGGCAGTGAAATAAATAAAAATAGCAACGGAATAAACTTTACATTTCATGTGAATGCCCGTTAAATGTATGAATTGATAAAATCCACGAACTTGTTGATTAGACCACGTATATAAATATTTTTGAATGAATTGAATACCTTTTGATAGTGTCCCCTTTGAAGTTACGCTGGGACTATTTTACCTTTGCTAGCGTATTTTTCAATTTGGAAAACGGTTTTCATATTATTTTGATTTAGTGCACCTAACCATTGCATTTATGTTACGTTTGAGTTTTAGGCATTTTGCTTTTAAAGCAATTTGCTCTCGAATCATTCATTGATTTTAAGCAATATAGGCATTTTGCATGTTAGATGTCGCTCTCATACACAATTCCAAAATGTTACCCGATCAGTTAAAAATGTATTGTTATTTAGGAGCAACACGGCAGCAGCAGCGGCAGTTCTAGCCAGTCCAGCGGCCCAAGTACATCCAGCATCGGGGCTGACGATGAAGACTCCACTGAAGCTGCTCTCAAGAAACGAGAGTATGTTCTTCGTGAACTTGTAGAAACAGAACAGATTTACGTATTAGACCTGCAACTTATATGCGAAGGATACATCAAACATTTACAGGTGAGAAATTTATTAATATATTTTAATATATTCCTGAAAGTACTTATTGCACTTTCAGGAATTCGATTTATAAACGAGACGGCGGAAAGAAATTTATTCAGACACCCCGATATTGCCACGATCCTCTCTAGATTGCCCCTTCCGCAGAGGGGTGTACCTCGAAACTGAAACCTGCGTTCTGACGCAGAAGCTTAAATGTGAGAATCGTTTGGGCCTCATCGGGCCCCGTACACCCTTCTGTGGGCCCATCCCTAAGATAATGAAGTGTCTTCTGAATGAGTTGTCAGCATTTTAGGGTTCCGTACCTCAAAAGGAAAAAAAATGGAACCCTTATAGCATCATTTGTTGTCCGTCTGTCTGTCTGTCAAGACCCTTTTTCTAACAAACGCGTGGAGGTATCAAGCTGAAATTCACGTCGAATACTAAACTGGAGCAGCTTGGAGCTGTAGAAAATAACAAACTTCTAAGCCCACGCAAACAAAAGATACAGAAAATTTGCTGTGAATTTTCGACGCTTGCAAGGGAATCAAACCCTGCTGGGCACATCCCGTGAACTCAGAATCTTGAAATTAGGTACAAAACAGCGTCTTATATAGCACAGATAAAGAAAAATTACGAAAAGTATACATTTTTAGGTTTGTACGGATCCGACGGTGCGCGCGTCCGACTCTCACTTGGCCAGTTTATTTTTACTATACGGGTATTTTACAGGACCCAAACGCAGACCCTCCGATGCCAGAGAGTCTTCTCCGTGACCGACGCCACCGAATGATTTTCGGTAACATCGAAGCCATATACGATTGGCACCAAGAGTAAGTACTATATAATGTAACCTTCTCTACTTCTTCTCCAGTTTTAGCAGTCACAAGATTTTTGTAAATTTATATTCGACTCAAGAGATTATTATTATTATTTTATGTTTTTATACAGCGAAATGGTTTATTAACGTGTATTATTTGTTATGTTTTGATTTCTTTCTTTCTTTTTGTTTTCTTTAATGTATTGTTATATACTTACCTACTATGTGAGTAGGTACAGTTCGCGAGGCGTAAGCTGAGCTTTGCATTTGTGTGAGTGCACGTACGTAAACGTGTAGTGTGACTTGTTTTACATACTTACATGTGTTGCTAAACACAACTTTTTCACTCTACTTTACGTGATCACTCACACAAATGCAAAGCTCAGCTTAAGCCTCGCGAACTGTACTAAGCTATGCGCTGAGCGACAAATAAAATTGAGTTGTGGACGTGGACGACACAGAAATTGCTAAAGCTACACGAACTTATTATTATACGGTAGTGGTATAGGCTTTCTCTAATTATCGGTCATGCTGTGCGTTATACCTGTTCACATAGACATGACTTAATGTTATTCTGTGCAGCAAGTTCTTGTTGGAGCTCCAGCGATGCATTGAAGAGCCTGAACTCCTTGGCCCACTCTTCAGACGTTTCCTCCAGAAAAAGCTGTTTTTATACGAATCATACTGCAGGAACAAACCCGTGTCGGAGTACATTGTGTCCGAACACGATGCGTACTTCCAAGAATTACGAGTAAAGCTTGGACATAAATTACAGGTGGGTTATTTATCTGAGTATAACTTGTATTAACCTCTAAGATCCTTTTATACTTTTTATCTATTTAAATTCATTAGAACTCGTTTTGAGAACGATTATGTACGTAATTATATATTTCAGTGTAATAATACGAGGGTGGATTGAAAAGTAATCGGCCTAACCAAGAAAATAAATACATAATAAATGAAATTCATTTTTATTTTTCAACGTAATCACCATCAAGTTCAATGCATTTTTGCCATCTTCCCTTCCAAGCATTTAGCCCGTTGAAAAAAAAAAGATTCTTTCTTAGAGTCAAAATATGCGTCTACTGCTGCTTTGACCTCGTCATTTGTCAAAAATATTTGACCTCCCAAGTGCTTTCTTAGGTTAGGGAACAGAAAAAAGTCTGACGGTGTCAGATCAGATGAGTAAGGTGGATGCGGTAATAGTTCAAAGCCACAGTTGTGAATTTCTGCCATTGATTGGACAGACGTGTGAACACGAGCGTTATCTTGATGAAACAGGACTTTTCTTCTGATCATTCCTGGACGTTTTTCTTTTATTTCATCTCGTAAACGACGTAGTAAGGTGCAGTATTAATCAGTGTTTATAGTCTGACCCCTTTCAAGATAATCAACCATTATCGCACCCTTCGAGTCCCAGAATACTGAAGCCATCACCTTACTTGCCGACAAAATCGACTTAGCCTTTTTGGGGTGGTGAACCAGGTCTTTTCACTGTTTTGATTGTTGTTTTGTTTCCGGTGTACAGTGACAAACCCATGTTTCGTCCATAGTAACAAAACGATTTAAAAAATCACATTCATCAGCTTCAAATAACTCCAAACAGTCGCGTGAAAGCAGTCACGGAACCCACCTCGCAGACACCTTGTGGAAACCCAACACGTTGACTATTATGTTTTGAGTACGTTCATAAGAGATGCCTATAATCTCAGCTATCTCTCTAATTTTCAATCTGCGGTCTCCCATAATTAAGTCGAGTATTTTTTTAACATTTTCGTCAGTAGTGGACGTCGAAGGCCTTCCAGAACGGGGTTCGTCTTTCACACTCTCTCTACCACGCTTGAATTCTGCTATCCATTTTTTGACGGATGAATATGAAAGAGCGCAATCCCTTTATGTACTGACCATATCATTATGGATGGCTTTTGATGACAGCCCCTTCTTATGGAGGTACTTAATGACGGCACGCTGCTCGATTTGCTCCATTTGTGGAAATGATGTCAGATTGCTTTGTTAATAAATTTATAAAATTAAAACTCATTATCGCACATGTTTCAAACTTCACACAATTAACAGGTCTGAACTGAACTAAATAATGTGGAAATTTGATTTTTAGAACTAATTGGATCAGTGTTAGGCCGACTACTTTTCAATCCACCCTCGTAGCTAGACAAATTTGGTGGGCAACCGTTATAAATTGGCCCTAGTTGATTTTATGTTTCGGCGGGTCGAGTTTTATTTGGTGTTATTATAAACATTTTGAGGTCTTTTATCAAATTATTTACGTTATTAGACAGCATAGGTCCTTGTTCATTGAAATTCATTTGAATTTTCTTGAAATTGATTTGAATTTACTTGAAATTGATTTAAATTTTCTTGAAATTCATTTGAATTTTCATTCATTCCTTGAAATTTAGCTAACAACGTGGTTTCCAAATTTTGGACTATTAGAATAAATAATTTGTTTGCATTATTATTCATTTTTTGGGGCTTGATCATCAAATATAAATCAATAAACCTATTGCCGTTTACAGAATCGTAAAATATGGTTTGGTTGTAGAGTAATTCCTTTTTTTCTACAAGATAGTAAGACAACGTCACGATGTCATCACCCGCCCTTGCTTCCATTTGTTTTTACAGTTTTTGCGTGGCTGAGATTCAACACAGAGATATTCAATATTTTTTACACTATTCACTGAACAACAGATTTCTCATCGCTGTCGTTTCGGCCTCTGTAGTTGTCTCTAAATCCAATAACAATTGCAAAAATATGCAAGTTTTAGTTTAACCGTAAAAGATTTGCGATAAAATACAGTTCCATAAAATAACTTAAAACAAATTTGTCAAATGTGTTCTGAAAGTTGAAAAATTAATATAAAGGAAAAAAAATTTCGTATGAATGCATAGTTTATTTGTGGAGTCAATGGAAAATAAAGTTAATTGCCTTTGTTATATCAATTAGTTGTAGCACATATTTAACTAGTAGATATCCAAGTGCAATACAAACTTAATGCACTTTATAGACTACCATTTTATTCATAAATCATGCATCTATCCATTGCTTGTATTTCATACCTAAATTCACAACAATGGATTCCATACATGCCAAGAATAATATTATTATTATTTACGCTACTAACTTGAATTACACCGATTATAGCTTACCCTCATTTCAGCCTTCATTGGTTTGATGATCAAACTACATCACTAGTGTTTATTCACTGTGTTTTTGGTGGGGTATTTATTTATTACTAGTGGTCGCCCGCAACTTCGTCCGCGTGGTAATTTGGATTTTTCCCCGTTCCCGTCGCGCCGCGTCATATATTGAACAATTCACACAATATCTTTATAAATTTGAGCCTATGTGTAATTCTGATGTAAAAGCTATATTATTGTAAAGTTTCATTAAAATCCATTCAGTAGTTTTTACATGAAAGAGTAACAAACATCCATCCATCCATACATACATACATACTCACAAACTTTCGCGTTTATAATATTAGTAGGATTATTATACATATAAAAAAATATACGATATAAAGAATAACTTCACGCGTTGTTAGTTATGACTGATATCTCGTCCGCTCTAAATCTATTATGCCTTCAATTTGGTAATGTATAGGTAAATGGTTGTAGGATTTCTTTGAGCGCCGTAGCAAACTGCGCGATGACGGACTTTCTCTAGCCAAGGTATTTTCTTAAATATTAATTATAGATGAAAGTTGGTACCTGTTATCTTTACACCCGCAAGTGGACCATTGGCATTTGTTTTTTACTTTGGACGTAGACTGACAAAATTTTCCCTTAAACGATTTTCTAATGTACCAACTATGCTCTAAATGGACAACTTTTTGTGTTTAGGTGTAAAATTCTATGTTAAATATCTTCAAACCTTTGGCTGGATTACGAAGCTCAAAGCAGAAGATTATCATTATCGATATCATTTACCTTTCAGGAGGACATTGCATGTCTTTTAAATGCTTTTAACGTTTCAACAAAACACATAACAACGTATTTTATTTTTCTGGGGGTCTTAAACTTATTATTTTAAACATGCACCAACACACACCATTTCATTGTAATGTTAATGCTGTAATTACTAATGTAGGTAGTTGCATGTCCACACCCGGCTGTTGACAGTTCTGTTGATTGATATGTCTACCCCTTTTTCAGCTTGGGGACCTACTGATAAAACCTATACAACGTATACAGAAATATCACTTGCTTGTGAAAAAAATTCTAACTTACTCAGAGCAGGCAAATGCCCGTCCTCACGTTATATCATGTCTACGTGAGGCAGTCGAGTGCACGGATATTATACCGAAAAATGCTAACATGATGATGGACGTCGGAAGACTACAAGGCTTTGCGGTAAGACCACATTGTTTGAATAATAATGGTGCATGCTCTTGCGAATTTTTATGTTACAATTTAGTGATTAGCGTATATAGCGAGCAAACTTTGTCTGGTGACGGCCTCCATGCAAGTGGCAAGCAACGCATCCAACAATGGCTGTGTAGTCCGGTCAATTTAGACATTCGAAGGTGCATAAAGTCCCAACAAGCTGAAAATCATTAAAATTGTTCAGATCATAATTATAAATAAAATTTAAAAGTTGCCCATCATTCCCGTGTATGGTAAAAATTTATTCGAGGTCAAAGGTCCAAAAAAAATCTTTTTTGCAATTTTCAGCAAAACGGTAAGTTTTGTCATAAAAGTACCCTGAAAAATGTATCAATACTTTTTTCCTACGAGCCACCGTTTCTGAGGTATCTATATATACAAATGGGGAATGTAATTTTTGTCCCCCCCCCTTAGCTCTCGAGAACTGCCTATGCTACAATGATGGTTGACCCCTCTATGGATAGCCCTCGATCTGGAGGCAAGCCAAAAAATTGAAAATTTGACCTAGCCCTAAGGGGTCCAAAATTATAGGCCAAAACCTATGAATTATGTAACTTGAGAACGGCTTATGCATGCTGCTAATTGCAAATGTTGAACGGAGCAAATGTTTTTATTACATATCAGAATCAGAGTCGAACACTTAAATTAATTAACCGAATGAAAAAAAATTACATTAGGCCAAAACCTTGGCCGAAATCTATGTATCTACTATGTACTTTGGACCCTTTAGGGCTAGGTCAAATTTTCTATTTTCGGCTTACCCCCAGATCGAGGGCTATCCATAGAGGGGTCAACCGTCATTGTAGCATAAGCAGTTCACGAGAGTTAAGGGGGGCATTCCCCATATCAATTTGGCCTATAACTTTCGACCCCTTCAGGCTAGGTCAAAATTTTCTATTTTTTGGCTTGCCTCCAGATCGAGGGCTATCCATAGAGGGGTCAACCATCATTGTAGCATAAGCAGTTCTCGAGAGTTAAGGGGGACATTCCCCATATCAATTTCGCCTATAACTTTCGACCCCTTCAGGCTAGGCCAAAATTTTCTATTTTTTGGCTTGCCTCCAGATCGAGGGTTATCCATAGAGGGGTCAACCATCATTGTAGCATAAGCAGTTCTCGAGAGCTAAGGGGGGACAAAAATACATTCCCCATTTGAATATATAGATATCTCAGAAACGGTGGCTCGTAGGAAAAAAGTATTGATACATTTTTATAGATAATTTTAAGATCTACAATTTTGACCTTTGACCTCGAATAAATATTTTTCCATACACGGTAATGATGGGGAACTTTTAAATTTTATTTATAATTATGTTCTGAACAATTTACTGATTTTCAGCTTGCTGGGACTTTATGCACCTTCACTCTCATTTTTTGGTCTAAATTGACCGAACAGTGGCGTATTATTAATTTATTGCACTTAGAGCAATGCCTGCCAAATGCCAATGGAATTTGACATATCATAAAACAAATGAGAGTAATCATAAGTAAAATATATTTTGGAGTATTATAGGTGCTCTTAATGTATGCTGCTATTAAATTGAGTGTTATTTGTTTGTTATAGGGCACAATCACCGCCCAAGGCAAGCTAATTATGCAAGAGACGATGATCGTGTCGGATGTGACGAGCGAACGCTCCAATGAACGTGGAAAAGAACTCCACCTGTTTTTATTTGAGCAGTGTGTGATATTTAGTGAAGCCGTCGGCAAGAAATCGCAATTTAACAGCCCCAACTACCACTACAAGGCTCATATACAAGTTAGTATCAACTGTTTAACTGTCTCTTCTTGTTTCGTTTTTGTCCAGCAAGTGCACCAAGAACTCATTTCACAGGATTCCATGTCGCCATACCTAATTGAGCAATCTTACACTATTGTTTAAAATATCTCACTGCTAGACAAGTCACACATAGACGCACACACAAAATCTCTCACACTGTCATTTTGTTAGTTTCACATAATAAGGGACGAGCCATTTCCGAACACTATGGATATATTTGCTAGTGCCTCGTCCGTCCGTCAGCAGGTACAACCCTCAGGGCAACTATCTCTATACTACATGTATATAGAGCGCTGATTACCGGTCTGCACCACTAACAACCACTCTGCACGTTGAAACAGTCAAACAGTCGAGAATGACGTGAAGTCACTACAGCTTCCCAGTTTAAGTTGTTGTGTGGCACAAAATAGAAAGAATTATAGTTTGTAGTGGAACGCAAACATACACCGGGCAACCTGTGTAGAGTTAGTAGTCGCCACGAAGAAAACGGGTGACCCTCGCCATCTATCTATAGAAGGTTGATCTGAGATAGGACCTCATTGGACCCTGCGACTAAGGTCCCTTTCAACACAAGAGTAACACTTAAAATGTCACCTTTTACGAATGGTGCAGTGGTATATGTACATGGGACTGACGCCATTCCTGAGGTACCGGGTTTGATTCCCGGGTCGAGTTTAGGTATTTTCTATGAATGTATTTAGAAATATGTAAGTATGTTTATCGAAGTAAGACTTGACACAAACCCCCTATACCAACCCGGTCTGGCCAGCTTGGTATATGAAGGTTCAATTCCCCCCTTCTTTGGTGGAGGCCTATGGCCAGCAATGTCCGTTAAATTCGCTGAGATTATAATGAATTAAAAAATAATATTTCAAAACTTTTAAATTATAGGTCAACAAGATGGAAATGGAGGAAACCGATGTGGGTTTCATAGTCCGCACAGCCGATCACTTCAAACCTAAACTGTCGTTTATGTGCCGCCCTTCGGAGGCGACGCGACAGAAATGGATATCTACAGTATCAAGCATTCTGCAACTGCAGCAGAACTTTGGTGCGGCGTTGGAGAACCCGGGCGCGTATCTACGCGAACAACTCGGGCGTGACAATGTCGTGTAAGTACCCGACGCGGGTCGGGTCATACTACGTACCATAATATATAACCTACCCATAGCTTATTAACTACCAAGCATATACCTTGTATTACCAATATGTCACTTTTAATATCTCTGTAATTTCTGCTTTGTAATAATACCGTTAAATTGATTGATTAGCGTGATTCATTTTTATGTGGTTTTAAATCGATTTGTTTGTTCATATAATAATAAAATCTAATGCTTCAATAAATAATAACAAACATGCATGGTAAAATCATGATTATCTCTTAACTGGAGTTCCAAACTTCCTCCAGTACCATCAAAATCAACAAACAATACGAATTGTTCAACAGATCTACCAATACTATTAATTGTAATGTATACTAGTGACTTGTCGACGTACTTACTATATACTATATATTAAGTAGTTGCACCATAATATCTAATATTTGAAGTAACGTTAATGCACAAGTAGGTATATAATATCTTAGTGGATGCACGGATCTAGCTTCACTGAAACGCTACTAAAGATACAACTAACTCTGGACGGCGATGCGACTCTTGGTCTAATATTGATGCGTGTTCGATATTCACGATTTGATATACAACAGTGTGCACAAATTAAACAACTTTAAAGTTTATAGTTTGAACATAAAATTAAGTCTGGTCGTAGGATAGTTTTAATAATATTAAATAATTGGATGATAAAGTAACGCCTGGTGATGGATGAGATAATAAAGTAATATAATTTATTATTAATTGTTTGAGAGTTTGTGATACGTGCGAGTACCTACGTGTACTAACCGATGCGTGACAACACCATCTATAACGCATTATATTGTCCATACTAGGTTAAATGCGCGCTGGAATTGATATTTAGATAAATTTATTTACATATTTTTAACGTCATTACCTAGGTACCTAACTGTTTGATATTGTAACGATAATGACGTCAGAGCGACGTATTATGTTAGAACGCGGGCGCAGTGGGGGATTTACTAGAAGTCTTATACAGATTGTCAGAGAGAAAGAGCGGCTTCGACGAGACACGCTATACGTGACTGACTTGCCCCGTACTCATTCCGTGGTATTTAAATGAGTTACATAAAAACAGGTTTTGTTCTATCTGGTCAATACAGGAGTAGTAAAGTTAATTTGTGTAACAGCAGGATTCTAGTTAGAACAAACGCTTAGATCCGATTATTTACAATCATACGTGAACACACTGATATACACTATGCGTTTTAAGTCAAACCACTGACTTCAACCTAAAAAAGATTAACTTAGATACAATCAACTCTGATAGAAAATTGTTATAAACGTTATTTATTGAATTTAGTGTTCCAAATTAACTGGAACAGGTGAATTCCATAGTCTCTGCCTGCCCCAATGGGAAAGAGGCGTGACAGTATGTATGTAGTATCCGAAATTTAACTAGCCTAAAGGTAGACTTTCGAACCAAGCGTCTATAGCGTTAGTGGCGCCGCGAGTAGCGACGCTTAGTTCGAAAGTCTGCTAAAGTGTAAATTCGCCACTGCGCGTGCGTTCGGCGACGTTTACGAAGTGAGATATAGAGTACTTTATTTTGTGCGAGTACTTTGCCTTGTATAACAATAATGTGAAATATCGCAATAACGTACTGCCATTATTATATTAGTCGGCAGAGGGACTGCTGCTGACGATACCTTGAGGTGTTAAATTGTTAGTAAGTTCAATAGACACCAGCGCTATATTCTCTGACTAGTATCACATCTTAGTGGCGATATAAGAAGTCATGTCATCTAATATACTGAGTTAGTTCATCATTAAATAACCAAGTTAATATCTAGTAGGCTCATCCAAATAAGCCGATGTTAGTCTGTATACAGTTCTAAATTATTTTGCAAATATCTAAATTACGCATACCGCATGTCCCGGTTTTAGATTAGATTAGATTATACTTTGTACACCAATACAAAAATACAAATGAAACAGAAACTTAATATTTAAATAGTATGTACAAATGGCGGCCTTGTCACTAAGAGTGATCTCTTACAGGCAACCTTTGGATGGACATAAGTAGATAGAAGTGAAGTAAACAGTGGATAGGTATTGGCATATATTATGAAAAGAAAGATGGAAAAGTTCTGAAAAGAAAAGTAATGGAATAAACTGAATATAGTAATTATAGAGGATATACCTACATATAGTAAAACTTAAACACTTTTGAAACAAAACAAAACACCGGTTTTGAAGAATAGTTATAACTAAAAGTGCGACCAGAGATTACTTTGAAGAATAGAACATATATGTTTGTAGAACTATGAACGATTTTGGCTATACAGCACCTAAGGAGTTTCCAATAATGTAGGTAGGATAGCAATGCTGGTACTGTAGCTTTATCTAGTCATAACATAAGATGACGCGTCGCCCATCTATATATCATCGGTTGGCAGCTATCCTAGGTAACACATGCCATCACTACATTATATAATATACCGTCTATTTAGCGACAAGATCTCACAGTTGTGCGTGCGCCATGAAGTAGGTAGGCGTGTAGGTGTGACGTCACTCGTTCCGCGCTGCAACTTATCTCCGATGAGAACGGTTAAATATATTTACCATATCGACATGTTTCATTTGTCATTAGTTTATAAGTAGGAACGCGAAGACTGGATATTTTGGAATGGATGTTAAATTGGATATGTGGATTTAGTCGTATTGCATGATAGGTAAAGCACATTCTGGTGTCGGACCGCGGTGAGGTCAGGAAGTAGTCGCCCGCCGCGCTCCTCTATTATATTAAACATGTAACTAATGACGTCTTCGAACCAGACAGTCGACTAGCGACGGGTAGTTTATGTGCAAATCGCCGTGTTTTTAATATTCATATAAATTTACAAGTTGAACATATTATTAGCTCGCAATCAACGTATGTTAAATGTTTAGAGAATAATTGCAATCACGGCTGCGTTTAATCACTAGGCTAATTTTATTAATGGAACTTAGTTAATTAGACTTCACAAAGGTACCCAACGTTGGCAGACATTAAATTACAAAACACCTAATTGGTTCGCAAAATTCTTAAGAATAGGGTCCAAATGTTACGTTTTCACAATACCATCTAGTTAAGACACGACGGTAATGAATTAATAAATATTTAAATATACTCGTAATTTGAAATGTTTTATGAAATCTGCTTTTGATGTGAATAGCGTGTAAGGAATTCTGATAAAAATGTAACTATTTGATTCTTTTGTTAGGGTTAGTGGGAGCAAGTCCATGATAGATGCACTACTGCGACCGGTCGTCATTGATATTGCTCGCACTAACATGTTAAGTTGTATCTACATATCTAATATTCGTCGATTCGTGGCTTTATGTAGGTACCTCTACTAATTGTTTCATACGTTATATACTTACTGACTACGTTTGCTTTTAACAAGGAGCTAATCACGCTTCGCTGTGGCTAAATACTTAATTAAATCCACAATATATTTTATTAAAGACGAAATATAATTTTACCGCAGATAATTGTTTTGTACTTTTGTTAGCTCATTGTACCTTATAGTTCATTTAATGCTTTTGTTACTTAAGTGAAAATGATTATATCTCATGGTGGTAGTTCGACGAGGACTGCCATCGAGGCTATCAATATGATCTGTACTAGCGTATTTTAACCAAAGTTATATATTACTTTAACTGTTTATTTCCACGAATAAAGACATTCCTTTCTTAGTGGATCAACTGCATATATATTTTTGTAATTTTCATTTGTATATAATATATATTTGACTATAGAATTATAATTTATGTATATAAACTAAACATCTAACTTCTACTGTAAAACTTGACTATTCTGTTACATGGGTAACCAATAAATATGTCAATAAAATGTGCTTGTTGGTTTTCTGCTTCTAGACCTGCATGCTTTTTTGCGTTCTGTTATGTTTATTTATTATAATATTTTGGGGCCCAGCTTCAGCTAACTAACGCTAATAATGATCACATCGCGCCTAGCGCCATAGTTTACTAACATACCTGGCTATATACATACTGCTGGGTGCCGAGTGGTATCGAGACACGCTATTTAAACTTATAAACAATTTCTTTTTTAGTTTTCCCTTTATTTATTTGTTTATAAAAATAAGAAATTACAATTGCGTTGTCTTTCTTTATCAACCACCAAATAAAATGAAGTATTCTATTGCTAACGCCAGCTGCGGTTAGGTTGACTTGGCAGCCTCTCTAGATATTAGTGGGAACATTTTCCATCGTAAAGTGCATCGAGAGAGATTGCATATCAACATATGAGGTAGATACACTATCGTGTATTATAATGAGAATATGTCTTAACATACAACTAATATTAGAGCTCAAAATACATCGATGATTAGTTTTCATGACAATATTACCACACGTATTCATAGAGGCTTTGTTTTTCACAACACATAACGTAGTATTTTTGACTCACTAGATCAGTAAGTTAGGTTTTTAGTATTACATTTGAACAGTTTTCTTCGAAGTTAAAGCGATAGACACAATTTTATAAAAGCTGGCGCACCCGTTTTATTTTTGTTTTGTTTTAAATGTTAATAGTGTTCCTTCCCCTCCCAATAGTGTAGGTGACGGTCGGTCAGGACTGCGGAAGACAGAGAGCGTGCCGCCGTCGATGGGTGCACGTTTAGTCCCGGAGTTGCGTGCGCGTGCGCAACGACCGCACGCTAAAGCGAACACAATCAATCTACCCACAAGTTCGGCGCGTGACGAACGCACTGTTACTAGTCCCACTTCACCACCACACGCCAACGTAAGTCAATGTAACGATGAGGATGCCGTCAACAGATACTCTGCTTTGGCTTGGAATTTATGGGTGGCTAACTATACATAATCCCAAATAGATTGATATAAAATGTCATTGACACAGAGAAACAAAGTAACTGTCACTTCGAGGTGGGGTAGGCTGACTGGCGGCGGGGTCGCGCTCATTTTGTATTGGTTGTTTTCAGTGTCAATGATATTTTATAGTAATTTATTAGGTATAGGTGTATTGGTACTTCGCTTAACAAATCTCTGAAGACCCCCACTGACAATACGTCCATCAATCCATATGAAGGGGTCTATTTAGTGTTGCCAACAATTATTTCTAAATCTCATTAAAAAGGTCGGTCAGCACGAGGTCAGATGGTCAGTCGCTCTTGGAAAATATTGAAGTTAAGCCGCATCGCAGTTAAAGCCGACAACTACATTGGGAAAAGGTTCAGTGGATGATAGTACAGAATCAGAAATATCTATAAATATAATTTTAATCGGAAATTCCGATGAACTTGGCAACACTGTTTAAATGTCTCGTTAGTGGGGACCTTAATAATATGTAGATTTTATAGTAGGTCCCTACTAATAATATGGTATAAAATAGTGGCATATCCTTATGAAGGGCAATTGACTGATGATGACGATAATGAGCACAAATGCTAAATATACTTATATTATACCTACTTATGCAAATCACACAGCATTATATGTTACTTATGGTTTAGTAAGGTTGAGTAAAGTGTGTTTCACAAATTAAAAAAAGGAAATTAGAGCGCTTGGGAAGAGTATTGGTAATCTATGGATCTATTTAATCATCACTCGGAATGCAGATTCTATTTAGTGGTATGTAACATCTGTCCTGACTGTTTGAATTACAGGTAGTTATGGTTTTTCTATAGTGCCCGAAAACGGCAATAAGCTTGCCTCCTATAACGTGGGACCTACGAAATTACTGGCAAAGTATGGCTGTGTAATGCACCTCTATCTACCTCTTCGGGGATAACGGTGTGATGTAGGTCTGTATGTCTGTCTATTTAATCATACCGTGAAGCGCAGTTGAAAATACCTAAATGTCACCAGTGAGTAATGTTAAATTGCTGAATTGGAAAAAGAGAATAGTAGATTATACAACAAGTGAAAAAAAAGAAAATTTAATTCAAGTTACGAAGTTGGATCCCGAGAGTAGAGAAGGATTCTAAAGTAGAATCCTGAGCGGAGCGAGGTATACAAGGAACGAGATAATTATTTTTTTTCACGAGTAGTCTACTCTAGTTTATACCATTGACTGCGAGAAAATAAGGTAAAGGTTTCCCCTTTTGTTTCTTTTTTTGTCAATGGAATGACTCCATTCAGTCTGCCAGTAGTTACGTTCAGCTTTCTTTTATTTCGTAGTACCTATACTTAATTCGTCTATTGAAGCTCGTTCCAAATTCAAATGTCATTACTCACTTGTGAGTAAATGAGCGTTTTATTCACTGTTATCGATGAATAAAGTTCACTTTAATGAGGGGCAATGGTATAAAAAGCATTTTGCTTTAAGCACCACTGCAGTTGATCTTAAAATGAAATAGGTAGATATTATTACTTCTTTCTTCCTCTGTTGCATGTTGCTTATGGTAATGCTTGTCTTTCTTTCTTTTG
Source organism: Nudaria mundana (assembly GCA_963556515.1). NCBI lineage: Eukaryota > Metazoa > Arthropoda > Insecta > Lepidoptera > Erebidae > Nudaria > Nudaria mundana. The sequence goes on from OY748286.1 coordinate 28,746,091, forward strand.
TTGTAGGTATGATAAACACGGGCATACATTTCTAACATAGACTGTGATAGCGGGCTTGTTTATCTGACGCGCAACTATATGTGCTAAGTGAATTGGACTTACCGCCGTTTACATTAAGTTTTATTTATTGATTGTATATAAAAACTAGTCGTAATGAAAATAAAGTGTTCAATACCAACGCATTAAACTGTTAAAGCGTAGGCAAGAGCATGCATGCACGCATTGGAGACGCTTTATTGTTGCGAGGAAATAGAGGCGGGCTACATTGTGTACATGTGACAGGGCTTGTCGAAGCGGCCGTGGGGCCTAAAGTTGCGACGATGCGGCGGTGGCGGCGCGGGCGAGCCCGGCGCTGAGGGCGTGGTCACCGAGCTGCGCGCGCCCGAGCTGCTGGAGCCGGCCGGTGACGTCACGGTGGCGCCCGGCGCCGTCGCCCAGCTCGCGTGTCGCGCTGCCGCCACCCGTGGCACGCTCTCCTGGCGCAAGACCGCTCCCGAGACGCGCGCGCTCAGACACGGTGGACGATACGCCATCACACTGGCGCCGGACGGACTCGCGACACTCACCATACACGGGTGCCGGGCCGCCGACGCCGGCGTCTACTGCTGCCTCATCAGCAACGAACTTGGAGGAGTACAGAGCACCGCGCGGTTGACAGTGGGCTCCGGCGGCACGCCGGGCTTGCCCACGGTGCGCGCACACCCGGGTGGCGGGCTCGTGGTGCAGTGGGACGACCCTAATCCGGCTCATTTGGAGTACTGCCGGGTCGGGGAGGGCGAGTGGCGACGGGCGACAGAAACACCGGCCGCAGCTAACACATTGGCATTGGAAGAGCTACCCGCGGGACAGTACAGTTTCCGGTTGATCTGCGCGAAAAGTGGTGCGCCCGGGCCGGCGTCGGGTCCGGCGGCGTGCGGCGGCGGCGGCGCATGGCAGCGCGAGCAGTTCGCGCGCAGATATGGCGTCGAGGAAGAAGTCGGGCGAGGCCGCACTGCGAGAGTGCTAGCTGCCAGAGACACTGGCACGGGACAACGGGTCGCCTTAAAACAAGTACGTGAGCACTGTGATACTTTTGACACTTTATTTTCACATTATTATCGAAGTGGGCGACGGAGCGCCACTCCAGAATCTAATGTAGGATTTTCTATGGCATCTTCATTGTCGATCTATTCGTTAAGTAACAGGTTTATCGGTCAACATGTGAACAGTTTAGTATGTATACTGTGAGGAGTAAACTAGCAATATACTGTATTGCCAGGTGTTATCCGGCCGCGGTGCAGACGCGGTACGAGAGTACCGTCTACTATCCCGTTCGGCGCACGGCGCGGTAGTGCGGGCGCTGGCTCTGTTCGCGGAGGTGCCCCGCGCGGGGGCGCACACCCTGGTGCTGGAGTACGTCGGCGGAGGGCCGCTGCTGGACTGGGCCGCCTCGAGCCCGCACCTCTACACGCAGCACATGGTAGCCCAGCACACGCGGCAACTGCTTTCCGCACTCGACTGGCTGCACTCTATCAATGTGGCACATCTCGATGTCAGGGTAAGTGTCGTAGTTATATGATATTGGCATATTGCTTGTTGTTACAAACCAGACATGACAATAATTCGACATCTCCCTTGCAGCCTGAGAACATCTTAGTGGAGCTCAGTGGCGCTCAAGCTCAACTCAAACTGGTGGACCTGGGTTCGGCGGTGGAGACGATAGAGGGCGCTAACACTGGGCGGGAAGTATTACCTCCTGCGCCCGCGCAATTGGAGTTCGCTCCGCCCGAGTGCGTGTTGGGAAGGCCGCCTGCTCCCGCTTGGGACGCGTGGGCCGCTGGTGTCTTCCTGTACGTGTTCCTTACAGGGGTAAGTGAAGGAACATTAACATGCATGCAATAGGCTTGTGTCCCAAATTTCAAAAACTGATTAAATCTGTAGTTTTGAATCTATATAGTTACAAAAATGTATTATTTTGATTTAAAACAATCATTTACATAGTTATAAACTTAAGACTAACGGGTCTTTTACGCGATTATTGAGATATATACATACCTCTTTATTACCCGACGTTTCGGCCCGTCCACCCGTGACCACGGCTCTTGTAACAGGGCCGAAACGTCGGGTAATAAAGAGGTATGTATATATCTCAATAATCGCGTAAAAGACCCGTTAGTCTTAAGTATAATGTGTACAAAACGCGAAAGTTTAAAGAAGTATTTACATATTTTATTTTGCGATCTAAAAAATGTATTTAAATTGGTAACGAAAACGCTCCAATCTGTCATGGCGCCTTGGGCTATGTCACACGTTACGAAACAAATCAAAATGTGTTTGACGAAGCTATCCTGACCAAAAAACGATTAAGCCATAAATTTGTCGTCTAATCGTAATATAAATATTCAAGCGCAAGATCGCTTATTAGTTATAGTTTTTTCACGACCCAAAGGTCAAAAGCGCCGTGAATATCATGGCGCTTACGCGTTTCCTTCAACGTATTCCAAGAACATGTCACTTGTAAGGATTATACACTATAGACTGGACACGCATAGGTTTTTACCTACGACGGAACGGAGATGGTATATGGGTCAGGGGGTGAGAGGATGTTTGTGCAAATACATGTTACCATTTTTCTCCAAAACTACTGGTTGGATTTTGATGCAGTTTTTAGTTATGGGTTCAGGTTTGATTGGTGCATGTTCTTAGATAAATGTTACGATGACAACTCACCAGGGGGCGCTGCAGCGAACATTATTTGTGAAAAACAATGTTGCCAATTTTCTCAAAAACTAGTCCGATTTTGATGCAGTTTTCAGTTATGGGTTTGAGTTAGATTGGTACAAGTTTCTAGATAGATGTTAGGGTGACAACTCATCAGGGCGCGCTACAGCTAACATTATTTGTGATGAAAATCAATTTTGATGCGGCTTTTTTTAGGAATGGATTTGTAGTTGATTAGTGAGGGTTCTTATATAGATGTAACGACAGCAACTTACTAGAAGGCACTCTTTAAGAAGTTTAATAAAATAAAATTAAAAATTTTGAAAATACCTACCACGATTAAAAAGCAATTGAAAAAAGGATAAAATAATTTAAAAACCTCCAAAAAGTTAAAAATTAATTGTGTTGGTTAGCCCTTTAACTTTGATATAGGTGCCTAGCAATATTTTGATTCAAGTGTTGTCTCGAAATGCACATCGAAATAATGTGCCAAAACTGCGTTTTGTTCAATCTACTTTTGTTAGATTTAAAACAATTTAACTTTAAAATTAACAAAAAATCGTAAATTAATAAAAACGTACGAACAATTAAATTACACAGACACAACTTGAACAAGAAGTCAGCTCTTCATACATACTTACTCTATGGTGTGAGAGCACAACGTGTGACGTCATATTTTCGGATTGGTGTTTGATGTCACGTGACTGAATGCCTAATTTATCCAAACTTATTTTCTAAAAATAATAGTAATCTTTATTCTGTCTACTAATTTATATTACATTTTGTTGTCTATTCATTGGAAATAGTCATAAGAAACATACACCAATCCGATTTATTCTTAGTGGACACAAGCCTATTCAAAATGCAGGTGTAGTGAATAGTAGCCGAATGGTTGAGGTCATCCAAATAGGTGTCTGGTTTGGCTTGATCCTTATTGGTTAACCACAAGGTGACAGTCAGACCAAATGCCACTTTTTGGCTACAAATTCATAGAATCCTTACGCTGTATTGTGTTTACCAATCAGAGACAATCAGCACACGGCTATAAGCTTCACACCACAGTAGTATATTTAGATATGTTTTATATAAATGTAAAACACGTACATAGTAGATCTACTAGACTTTAATTAATAGATTCGAATACGACCCTATGACTGTCTCCAAAAGTAATATAATAAATATTTATTAAATTTATACAGGATTAAATTGTCTAACTAATATGTTTTGTCGAAGCTATCGCCGTTCCTGGACGAATCAATCGAGGAGACGACGGCGAATATAATAAAGTGCGACTATTGCTTCCCACCGGAGCACTGGGCTCGCATCGACGAACGAGCGCATCAGCTGATACGTGGATTACTGGAACCGGCGCCAGCGAGACGACTCGCTCCTAGAGATGCGCTCAAAGACGTTTGGTTTGAAGAGGTATGTTTAATGGCCCATTATCACACATTAGAGGGGCACAAAAGGTCGAACAGTGGACCTGACAAACAATAATTGGGCTTTTTGCCGCCTAGTGGCTTGCAGTTCATATATTATGTATCTAAGCGACAGGCGCCAAGATCTATTCTTGATAATTAACTTTCTAGGCACTAGACACTTAGAAAGCCTCCTGTCTGTAGCCTAAGTCTAAGATACTGCAGCAGAATTAGTGCACTCATCTAAATTAAGACCAACGTGACGAAAGAAAAAACGTAAACAAAAGGACCATTACCATTAAATGGCGACTGCAAGTAATTAATATCTCTCTCCCTATCACTCGGTGCTTAGTTTTTAGTACAATAGATAAATTTTAATAATATGTTATATTTGCAGGCACCAGCGGTCCAATTATCAGCGAATCAATTAAAGACTTTCCTAGACAGACGGCGGCCGGCGGGACATAGCAACGCTTTGCATTCACTGCGCTCGCCTAACGATACTTGACGCGAAACAGATCGCGACACGCCCTAAATTGACCATTTGAGGACCAAAGCGCATTAACTTGCATGACATTAACATCCAGATACTGAAATTATACTCGAATTTTAATAAATAACGTCGTGAGTCTGACGAGGTTGCGTCATGATAAAAATTACTTGTTTTTATCTTCTTTATATTATAATAGTGCTTCTCCTGTCAAGAGTTTTTCCACCAGCGCGAGCGTGCAGATCTCACCCGCAATGCATGTCGATGTCAATGTCAAATTTTTATACAATAATGAAATGCGTTTCATGTCGTGCGGGCCACTCGCAAGCCGGTTTCTATGTTAACGGGGCTGGTCGCGAACTGATTTGTAGTTGACATCGACACGCATTGCGGGCGAACTCCGTACACTGATGAAAAAACGCATAAGAGGAAAAGTGCCCTAAGTACCTAGTAGGTATCTTATACTTACGGTTGCGGAATAAAAAGAATATCGGTCATTGACCTGTCACTACGCATTTTTTTTTTGGTTTTTCTTTCTATTTTTTTGGCATCTCTTTCTCACGCACAGAAGCGACCTCTGTGCGTGAGAAAGAGATACCAAAAAAATTGTCTCAAAGCGCAAAAAGCAATAAATACCTACTTACAATATATTTTATATTGTAATAAGGTAGCGTTTCAGTATGTAGGTATAAGATATTTTATACCTACCAGCCTAGCAATCTAGAAGATCTAAAACTTTACTAATTATATAGCACCCTATTATTGTTAGTTTTTATTTTTGTAAGTTAGTTGGTAGGGTATTTGTCGAGAGCTATTATTTAGCAACTTCCAGTGGTCAGGATATTATTATTTATTTATTTGATATTTGTATCAAATTATTTTTATGCTCCTCCGTGCACATTATAGTACTTAAAATGGGGTAGAAAAGTATTCCTTTAATTTATACTGATACTATAAAACTGGTAAAGTATGTAAGGAATATTGAATACTACTGGACCGATTTTAAATTCTTTTATCACTGGAAAGCTATATTATACTCTTATTACCATTTCAAAATAAATATTTAATATGTCTTATAATAATATTCCTAGTGAAAACTATACTATACACGCTAAAATCTACATTATATACAGGCTTCAAAGAGCTCCTCCGCCTCGTCGCCGACTGGCAAAGTTCCCAGAAGGCTGGCAGCATTGCCACGTTGTACGGCAAAGTTTGAGCTAAAAAGTAACCAGCCTTCTGGTCTTGAAAGGAGTCGATCATAGTTTCGAGATGGTTTTAAAAAGTCCGCGAGCGCTCGGACCCTAATACTCGTAGAATATTAAGTATTCGGTTCAAAATTTCAGTGTTTGATGGTTAGTCAGCAGTTGATGTGTCTTCACAAGTGAATTATAACTAAACCAAAAATATACTCTAAGTAACTTTACACGGTAATATACTTGACGATATTTCTTTACTATAAACGTGATGTAGGTATGAAGAGTTTACGACTACGTTAGATGTTATTATACTAATAACGTCTTAACTAATACGTTATAGTATCGACGTCTAATAAACTATATGAGGCGATTATAAAGATTGATATTGAATTGATTCAATATCTTAACGATATTATGCATTAATAACTATTTTCCTTGTACCTAGCCAGGATTGTATTAAGGCATATGTTACTTTAAGAAACCAAGGCGTTAGCCAAATGTAGGTCTTGTACGTTACTTACTCAATAGAGTTACATTAATTTGTTTTTCTCTTAAGCTGTAGTTTACTGTTATCATTCTGTAGTCAATGTGCCCACCTATTGAGTTTGGTGTTTAATTATAAATTTTAACTGCAAGTTTTGCATGTTATAGAAAATAGAGATACACTTGATATTGCTAACAGTTTAGTAAAAGAATAGATGACGTCACGTGTCGCCATCTTCTCGCAAACTCACGTTACAAGTTTTAAGAAATACACCAAAAATTCCTGTTATGATACTTTGGCAATCTGTAAAATAAATTAAAAATGGCCTATATATTAAAGATTATAAGTGTCTGTGATTTATGCTAAATGAATACTTCATGCTTACTCTTAATTTTAAAATATTTACTTGTTAAATGAATAATGAAATGGATTATAAAACTAATAAATTGTACATAGAAGTTAAGTAGCAAGTAATGATTGTCCTATTTGTGACCAATATGCAACATTTATACATGTATGTGTTATATACCACAGATTTTAGTATACACGTGAGATACAATGTATGTATTGTACTAGCTATAATATGATAGTTTTAATGGAAATGTACGCTTTCACACTGCCGACTGCGTGGCGACTGACGTCTGCGCACAAGATATAACTCCCTAATAGAGGACATACTAGCTATTTATATTTGGGATGATATACTGTAAGCTTTTGTATCAAACCTACATGTATACCTGTACTATCGACTGTAAAGTATTGTAATAAGAATATGACATGTACTGCTTGCTAATTTTATAAAACAATACAATATAAATGAAATATCAACATTTCGTTTCATTTATCGCATCGATAGATACCTACCTACTGAGGATTTCATTATCCACCGAGTCATTTCCTAACATAGTTGGGGTCGGCTTTCCAGTCTAACTGCGATGCGACTGAACTTCGATGTTTTCCGTGAAGCGACCTCCATCTGACCTTTATTCGGCACGAAGGACCATATGTTTGCTTTTATAAATAAAGTGGAGTGTATTATAGTTGGTACATACGTATATTGGTTCTTCCAATAATTAACAATTAGTCACAAAGACGCGAGTGTCGCGGGCAGAGTTCAATAACTGACAGTTTTTATGTGAGTGGTCGTCGAGGCGTGTGCGTTTGCGCAGCGGAATGTTGTTGAATTTAAAGATTTTAATTATGCAGATATTTAGTGTATGACGTCGTGTGTGGTAAAAAAAATTGTGCATGCAGCCATTGCGGAGAAATTCGCCAAAAACTGATTCCGCTGGGCGAACGTTGTCCTGCCGGAACTTTTTTTAATCCATGGACTTAGAAGAAAAAAAATGTGTCCAAAAATTAGTGTGTATTTGTGTGTAATTGTGTATGTATGAATAAAATTAGTGCATGCATAAACTTGAGAAATTCAACTTTCCGCTACGCGAACGTTTGGCCATCTGCTAGTTTATGAGAGTCAAAGTGGCGGGTGTACCATTTCAAATCATGTTACCACTTACCAAAAAAAATTACCTAAAATGTACTAAATTGTACCTAGGTCTAAAAAATAAGTACCCGATTCAGAACGAAATTATTTCGGAATTAAAATACACCCGCTTTTTGACATCAATACGGCGGGTGAACTATAATATTTTATTACTTAACCATTATTCATAAAATATAATTACATCAAAAAAATGTACCTAAAAAGTACCTCAAGTAAAAAAATAATAGTTTAAAAAAACTAAAAAAAACACGCTTTTATAGAGAGTCCAACTAAAAAGTAGATAATAAATTTTAATAAGTTTGAATTAGGATAGTGTAAATAAGAAATAAATTGTAAATAAAAGCGTAGTTATTAAAATTTATTTTCTACTTTTTAGTTGGATTCTCTATAAAAGCGTTTCATTTTTTTTTTAATTTTCAATCGTATTATTGCATTGTTATCGGTCTTTGACAGGTGAGCAAAGTGTGAATTAAATCTGATCGTTCTAGATTACGAATTATTTTTTTACTTGAGGTACTTTTTAGGTACATTTTTTTGGTGTTATTATATTTTATGAATAATGGTTAAGTAATAAAATATTATAGTACACCACATACACAGTAAAATATTATAGTGTAGTATTGATGTCAAAATGGCGGGTGTATTTTAATTCCGAAATAATTTCGTTCTGAATCGGGTACTTATTTTTTAGACCTAGGTACAATTTAGTACATTTTTTTGGTAAGTGGTACAACATGATTCGCAATGGTACACCCGTCACTTTGACTCTCATGCTAGTATGAGAGTCAAAGTGCGGAGAAATGATCATTTTCTCCGCATTTCTTCCCTTTTCCCCCCCCCCCAATTGAAAAATCCCTTCAACAAAAGTTGCGCCTTGCAATAAAGAACACTTGTGCGAAATTTCAAGAAAATCGGCTGAAAAATGGAACTGACACACATACATACATACAAACAAACAACGCCAAATCGGCCAGTCCTCGAGTTGAAACTGAGACGCTTCGCGCGCTCGGTCAATTATAGTTAATATAGAAGTATGTACCTAGATAAATAATTTCATTATAATAATAAGCGTAAGTAAACTAGACACGGTTGTCTTATTTCTCAGAAAGTACCCTATCCAACGGATCAAGGGTGTGTTTTTACTATGCTTTTATTAGCTTCACTTGTATGTGTAGGGGTTGTTGGGAGGTATATTGGGACGTTTACAGTAACACAGTATGTGGATGAATGAATCTTTATTGTTGACATGCATTCGCTTTTATAATAATGTATACAAGTACCTATAGTACTAGAATATTCCCGATGATACAAAACTGGTTTAGGTAGGTGTGGCTTAGGCAATGGGAACAAGTTTAAATAAATATACTTATGTTGTACCTACGATTTGTTTACTTTCATATAATTGGTTGGTTTAATTATAGAGAGGTACTCGAAAGTTCTGGGCGCGCCTTCTTGTAGTATCTAGACGTATGACGTCAGAGATAAGGTATGCGCTACACTACTCCCCCGGTGAGACCGTAACTACGGGCGATAGTAATCTGCCGTATTGATCTCAAAATGGCGGGTGTATTTTAATTCCGAAATAATTTCGTTCTGAATCGCGTACTTATTTTTTAGACCTAGGTACAATTTAGTACATTTTAGGTATATTTTTTTGGTAAGTGGTACAACATGATTTGCAATGGTACACCCGCCACTTTGACTCTCATGGCTTAGAAGCCCCAATAGTTTTCGCGCAGAAATATATACCATGTAGGTATGCAAGTTCAATTGTAACTTTCTGTAGCCTGGACTACTTACCTACCCAAAAATAAGGTCAAGTGAAGTGATAACCAATACCTACCTCTAAATATTCACATGAGTCAAACGTTATGTAGATACAGTCCGCGAGGCGTAAGCTGAGTTTTGCATTTGTGAATGCACGTACGTGAACGTATAATGTAACTTGTTTTACACACACATGTGCTGTACACACAGCCTTTTTACTCTACTTTCGTAATCTTTCATACAAATGCAAAATTCAACTTAGGCCTCGCGAACTATACCTACCTACCATTAGCAAAACAACGATTTATCACTAAGGTTAAAAAACTTACAAATAAAAAAAATCTTGCACATCAACCACATTTATTAATAGACTAAAAAATCATTATCCTACACAATTATACATCATAGAAAACATTAGGTTGTAAAAGTTACAAAATTATTTGTATATAAAAATATTTACGTAGACATTTTATATACTTAAGCAATAAAATAAATGCATTAAAGTTAAGAACATTCTGAAGTCTCATTTGCCTGATACAGATACCTTTGTATGATAAGTACATATCGTGACCGGTTTCGCACTATCATCGAAGGTAAAATAAGTAAACCATAAATATAATTATAGGTAATTCAATGAGTTACATACTAAAATAGTACTAAACATTTTTGTGTTTTATCATTTCTTAAGTACTTACTACAAGTTTCACAAAGTGCCGACGAACGAAAGTGTAAATTATGTATGATTTGAATTTTTGAGACTTAAGAGGATAGTAGAAGTACCTACCTACTTATTCTATGATACATGTAGATAGGTACTTATGAATATACATTTTACCTAAAGTAAAATTATAGAAATATCTTATGCCTACCTACTATAATTATACTTACAGTTCGCGAGACCTAAACTGAGCTTTGCATTTCTGTGAGTGATCACGAAAAGTAGAGTAAAAAAGCTGTGTGTAGCAACACGTAAGTATGTAAAACAAGTCACATTACACGTTCACGTCCGTGCACTCACAAATGCAAAGCTCAGATTTTGCATCGTGAACTGTACCTACCTAGAAAAATTGTTCAAATAAAATTCTACAAAATTCTTGGTGGAGGAAACATTTAAAGCACACATTTTTAAGGTCAAAATACAACATAGGTACATAAATATGACATACACTTTGCTCTTATAGATATTACGTTCACAGTTTTACATCGGCTTGTATTTTGGCCATTATCGTGGCAGATTTCAGCAGTTGTGATCTCTCGTCCTCATTCAAAGGCTGCCTAATGACGTCGTACACTCCTTGGCCTCCCAAAACACATGGTAGTGACAAGAAGACGTCATCAGTGATACCGTGTGCACCCTGTTCGTAAGAGGTTATAAAGTCATTTATTTTATGTAGCACCAAAAACTAGTAGGTATCTAGGTACTAGGTACTAGGCACTAACTAGAAATTTAAAAAGCCATTTTGTAGAATTTGTCAATAGGAAGCGTACGTAGCCTGGTGGGCAATGGTGTGAGTTCACACTACCGACGTGAACTCACTTCTAACACAAACAGTTTTAGAATCAGTCATTTGTTGAAACAGTAATAAGTATAAATGAAGAATCTGCCATTTATATATGTCAGGGCCATGAATATTTGTCAGCCTTCCACAGGGAATACTTCCGAGTTTGTACGAAACCTAATAAAGGCATAGAGCCTTACATCAGTCAGAAGACGCAAGGTGTACAAAATGTGGGTGGAGCTGGTATTGCATCTTACCTACATCTAAATATAGGTACTATCGAAATCGTCACTTACCATAACGCTGGTAGTGATTGGATGTACAGTGTTCGCATCGTTGAGTACAGCTCGCACTAGTTCAGTGAGAGATAGTCCGATAGCCCAAGACGTGTAGCCCTTAAGCTTGATCACTTCGTAAGCCGCACTCACGACCTTGCCGTGAATGTCATTCCAATTCTCAGGGTCTTCCCCCGTGCCGATAGATTTGTTCAAATCTTTAAGCATAACACCGGCTATATTGACTCCAGACCACACCGGTACTGTGGGTAAGTAGGTACACAATAAACAAAAATGATGAATTTAATAAATACCTAGGTTATAAATAAATTTGCTAAGTCTACTCTGTCTACCTAATGGAAACTTTACTATTCTAAGAATTTTTTGTCACCTCACTTTGCACGGGCTAAGTTACACCTTATAATATCAGCTATCTGTCAGTGAATGTGAAACTCGGTCCAGCCGTTTTAGAGATTAACCGGAGTAAACAGACAGACAAAAGGTTTATAAGTTGTTTTTTTATTGGTAACGTATATTATCACCTGAAAAGCTGTTAATTTGGCATTATAGAATAGGTACCTACTTCGGTAGTTTACTGAAATTGGTCTGACACACAAAAGTGTTGAAGAGCTCTATGTGGTATTTGTCGCTCTCGAAAGTCTACAATGGAGTAAACGTAACTTACCACTGCTGTCCCCATGTTCGCCAATGATGTACCCATGGCAAGAAGTGGACGCGATTCCCAACTTAGACGACAACATATAACGAAACCGCGCCGAGTCCAGATTGGTTCCAGAGCCGATGACGCGATGCTTCGGTAATCCACTCAGTTTCCACGATACGTAAGTCAAAATGTCCACTGGGTTACTCGCAATCACCAATATTGTGTCTGGGCTGTATTTTACCAACTGAAATTATGAAGATACAGGGTTATAGCTACCATATCAGTACAAATTAAAGGTCAAGCTTACAAAATTAATAAATATACAAAAATAAACAATTAATCAGTCAGAAATAAAAAAAAATCACCAATCACTATATACGTCCTGCATCGTTCCTAGTGCAAAGATGCCCATGATGCTGGCAGCATTGCCTCGCTGAATGGCAACGGACAATCTTTGCACCAGGAAAGACTCAGAGCGAGTGTCACCGGACATCTCCCTAATTCTACCTCCTAATTCCGTGACAAAGCTCTTGGCTTCGGAACCGCTAAGGGCATAAATAAATAACGTGAATCCAATGCTGCGTATTTCGCTCGTTTTCTATCCGTCGCGTCCTCAGCTGCGGCAGCTGGAGCGTGGACGGTTCGACCAAGGTGAGATGCGTCGACAGGTTGACGTACTACACTAGGAATTTGCCGTTCTTCCAAGGAATCAAGGTGGTTTGACCTTGATTCCTTGGAAGAACGGCAAATGCCTAGTCAGTCCTGCTCAGACCAGTAGGCTCCAGGACGCAGGGCACGTTGGCCGATATCAGGGCCCGCCGGACAATATCATTAAGGGCATGGTGCCGCGGAAACCTACCCGTGGAACGGTGGCAGCTAAGTGCGTGATGACCATCGGCTTCCACCATAGAACCGCAGATGGACCTATGAGGTTCGCACACTCTGCAGCTCAGGAAAAGAGCCACCGCCACACGCAAAGAGTCGCCATCTAATAAGGTTCTCAGGTGCGCTGATTCCGGTTGCGATACAGCCCGGAGTCTTGCCAGCTCCACGTCAGATGCCGCGTCCATAACTTCCTTTAAAAGCCGCCTAGCACCAATATCATCCCATGCCCGCTGGACGTGTCGGGTCCCCCGTATCTACCATATTGATAGTCGATCAGCAAACAAGCACAGGGCCCATCCGATGGTAAGTGGTTACCGTGACCTAAATACGCTAGTAACATCAGCCCTAATAAGATATTGGTCGTTCGACATATTTCATCTACGACATAGCTGAAAATATCAGAAACAATACCGAGAAAATCAATAGTAAGTAGATTGCTAACCAAGGGATGAAAGCATCCCATTTCTGACGAGATATTTTGGCGCTCGAACGTATTGATCACGTATAAAGTATTGTACCCCCCGCCTTTTTTTTTATTTTTGTTTTGCATTCGCACTTTTTTCAGAGCAGGCAAGTCTTTTGATCATACCGCCTTGTCATTAGTTATATTTTCCCAGAGACTTTGGATGCCGCTCGCTTCGCTCCCTTAATAGACCAACAGAGCGTGGGAAAGAGAAGTCCGGAGAAGTCATCATCATTCGAACATTGCCTATGAGTAATAAAGATAGACGATAACGTACTTTTATATGTCTGATATTTGTTGTCATATAAAAATATTGCTCTTATAGGTACTTAATGCAGCTAACTTACCTGCGGTATAATCTGTTTTAAAATATCAGTGTTGCGCTGCACCAGATCGAGCCGCGACTCGCCCTCGCGCTGTCTCACTCCCGCCGTCACCACGCACACCTTCGAGTTCGCTGTTATTGCGTAATCTGCGTAGGTATAATATAACAATCAGCATCATCATCATCTCAGACCATTTGACGACCACTACTGGGCATAGGCCTCCCCCAAATGGAAGGGAATTAAGCTTACTTATACCACGCTGGCCAGACGTGGTGGTATAGGGTTTTGTGTCGAGTTTTCCTTTGGGGACTTTAGAGAGACTAAACACAGTTCGATAAATATATATCTAAATACATATTAAAATTAAACACCTATATGGAATATACCATAACTAAGAAACAAGCATTTGTGGACTACACAAATACCTAGTTGATTCGGCCCGGGAATCGAACCCGGGACGTCAGAGAACGCGGTCGCATAATCATACCACTGCGTCACCGAGGCAGTTAATATAACAAATACCTGTTCAATGATGTCTTTAATTCGACGGACCGACGGGTACGTGGTTCTATGTTCAAGAGCTCCTTATGATGATGAAATTTAATGATAGGTAAGTAAGGGTCGTAATCTAAATACAAAAGGTTATTTAATAATCACTAAGTATTAAATTTTCCTTTGGCATATCTCAGTATACATTTCCACACTGTTCAAAGATAGGTATCGGCCGTATATTAAATTAACAAGGTATATTTATTTATTTCATTAACCTGTACTCGCATGAACTCTTGCATTTTTCATAAAAGCAGAGCCGTGTTGTAGGTCCATCATTTCCCCTTTCAATTTGTCAGCCATTGCGTCTACCATTGCTATGTTTGAAGTCACCCCCTAAAATAAAAAATTCTAGTATTTTACTAATAGAGTAAGAGCTAATTGATCATGCAGCCCAAATTTTACCTATGTCTGGCACGTCTGGGCTCTAACTTCCTCTCTAATCTGTGGCTCTAGTCCTTAGATAAGTTAATAATTAGCTAGGTATCTAAGTATACATAAGTATAATATGGAAATGAAATGAAATGATTTATTTATTTGTATAGGTCACTAAATGGCTCTTAAAAACGTCAGTAGGTACTTAAAATAAAAAATGTCATTGCTTCTATATTCCAGCCAGATTCGCAAAGCAATAAGTAGAATCGAGAGAAAGAACCTGGCAATAAAACTCTCGGTCACTCTTTTCAAATAAGTGACTCATTTACACATTTTCTTAAGACTAAATGTGGACGAATGTACATTGGTCTCGTGACAAAATCAAAAAGAGTGTATAATACAACAAAAAAAAAAATTATAGTCGCCAAGTACAAAATATGCTACAATTACGGCATTTTAGGAGGCGCCTGCACCATGCTCAAGCCAGACACTTTTATCATTAAGGTGTAAGGGTAATACTATACTACTAGTATAGTATTCTTTTGGTATAGTATATTTGGTATAGTTTGGTATAGTATTCTTGTGGTTATACTAATAAATAAAAAACAAAAACGACAATTTTGCATGTGGAATATGGATACATAGGTGCCTACTTAATTAAATGTTGGATACTAATGATCACGCCAAATGTCAAAATTGAGGAACAAAATTTGACATTTGACGTGCTCAACGGATACTTAACTACAAATTCTTAATTCAGAAACCGGCCGTTACCTACTAGGTTCATAATAAATATAAATAATAAGGAAAAGGTTTAAAGTGGGTATGTTCCATAGTATTTATTTACGTCAAGAAGCATGTACAAGGAAGACTTAGGTACCTAAATATAATAAACCTACCTACCTAAGTACTTATGTAGGTACGTAAGTAATTATATATTTTTTTCGTTTGTAAGTTTTGCTACAGTTTACCTACCTATATCGTGTAACGTGTATAACGAAAGGTCACAAAGGTCAAACAACAAAGCGTGATTTTGGGTGAGTAAAAATCCTACAATTGTTTTAACATTAGCTGTTAGCCCTTATTTATAATAGGGTTTTCAATATTTTTCATAGACAAAAACCGTTTTTCCGACCGACCCACTATTATTAACGTTTCTATTTTATTACTCTACTTGTACTGTGGTGATACCAACCATAATAGTAAATACACTCTATCATAATAGTGTGCTATGCTGCCGCCCGCGCCGTCAGGGACCTACCTACTTAAATTGCTGCAGCCTCGCACGTTTATAGTCTAGCTATATAGCCACTATGCTGAAACTATTAGGTGAGTTTACCTGTGTAAGAAGTGAGAACACGGTGGCCATTCCCACTTGTCCGACACCGACTACGGAGACCTTGTTGCTGGTGTCCTCGGTCTTGTCCTGCAAGTGGTGAAACAGCAAGTCCATTGTGCCCACACAACCGGCTGTACCTATCAAATAAAATTTGTTAGAAAGTAAAAAGCCAAGTGCATGTCGGGCCACGCATAATATAGGGTTCCGTAGTTGTATAATTTTCCTCTTTATAAAATATAACATCTATAAAAGTCTATTTGTTTAATAGTAATTATTTTTAATGGCGTTAAATTTTTTAATCAATATTATTCACTGCCATTATTAGATGTAAAAACAGCAATATTAAAATAATAATCAAAAAGAAGAAAATTGTACCTGGGTAATATTTAGATAATGATTTTTTATAATTCAGCCACAGAACACATTTAGGACTGACCCAAACGTAGGTAGGCTGCACCACTGGTAACCACTTACCATCAGATGTACTGGTACTGGTTAATAACCTACACCAGTAGTACCTATTGAAAGTATAAACCACAGTTTGCCCAAAAGTAAAGTAGTTAGATCTCCCGCATCAATAAAACAAGTAGGACCAGGTTCGAATAATTATGATTTAAAAAATAAACAAGTCTGTTGTTTTAGATGCAGTGAGGAATGCAATGCAATGAGGAAACATACTTATTATATTATTAAAGATCTAAATGCATTTAAGGAACTCACCATTTTTGTGGTTGGTGCTGTTACCATTTACAGTCATTGTAAAAAAAACTTTATAAACTTTTTTTGTCTTCACGTGTAGAATATCGGTAAAGTCTCAATGTCTCTACGTAACGTATTCACTGTAGCAGCATAAACGACCGACTGAACGAATGTACCCTGGCTTGGCTGGACGTCTAGTCAGTATTTAAATGTAAGATCGAATGAACGAAAGACACGACACGAGTAGGTATATGTATAGCTTAAAGAGCTTGAAGCACTACGTTCATGGGTATAGGTGGTATAAAACTATCAAAGAGTTGAGTAGTATTGGGATGCAACAGTACATTTATAGGGAGGCTTATAGTTATTCATAGAATACCTTCATGAATTCAATATTTCTATTTGTTAAACGATTTTTCAAGATTAGCTGTTGCCCGCAGCTCCGCCTGCGTGTTACTTTAGATCTACATAACTTTTTTATTTATGAATTGATTGATGATAGATTGAAAACCGAACCTTAAATGTTAAGTGTAGTTTATTCAAAACCACAACGCATTACCTACTGAAAACCGCAAATTCAAATCAAAAATTCAAATCGGTTAAGCCGTTTCTGAGATTAGCGTGTCCAAACATTAAGACAAACATTTAACATTTGCACACTCTTACTTATAAGCAGAAATGTTCTAGCTACAAATTTTGCTGTTCTCGTTGAGACAGTCTTGATAATGCCTCGTTTAGAGGCGAAACAATTGTCGACGTTTTGTTGTCTTTTTTAAACTCTGCGAAAAATAATGCTATTATAATTTTAATAAGTTTTTAACATCATACTTACCATTACTTCAGACAAACAGACAAAAGTTCTAAAAACCATTGTTTTGGGTTTTATTGCCTTCATAAAACCCCCCTACAACAGTTTCTCTATTATATCTTCTATTATATTCTGTATACCATACAAATTCATCTTAAGATACGAAAATATGAAATATTATTTATTATCTTCGTCGTGTGTGATAGTCCATTGCATTGTATGGCGAGCGATATTGAATCTTAAGATAAAATATTATAGTATCTTAGCCGTGTGCAGCCCCTTAGTGAACTCCACTGCGGGTGACGTAACCTACGACAAACTTATTATTTGCGGTTGGTACATAACCGCAAAATTAACTTTGTTTTTTAATGTATATATTTTCTGAGATAAAAAGTAAGCCAGTAGATGCCCAGGATATTAAAGAATAATTATACCAAGTTTCATCGTAATCGAACCGGTAGTTTTTGCGTGATGCCTGAACAAACAGACAGACAGACAAACAATTTTTTAATCACATTTTTGGGTTCGGTGTCGGTCTAGTAACACCCCTGCCATTTATTTTTTGATATTTTCTATGTACCTATGTACAGAATTTTCACTTCTACAGATTTATTATAAGTATAGAATAGATATAGATAGATAAACGACCGAGTTCTAAACTGCACAGAAGCACAGAATATACCGTAGATTATAAAAGTACAGAAGTCAAAAAAATCTTTTTTCAGACGTTTCTGGGAAGGTTTTGGGTTTTGTAGCATCTAAGTTTTTCTCTTCTTATTCCGCGGCCCACGGATGCGGCCGCCCTTACATCTATTGCCTTGCCTTGCACCACAGGTAACCACCATGGTAGCTCAAGTCGTTCCATGTCTCCATGAGATCCTGGCGGAGCTGGGACTGCTGGGCTTAAATTTCTCGAGACGCAGGCCTGTGGTCCTGCTCCAACGCAGGGGCTCTCGCTTCTGGTCCTATGAAGGGGTCCCGGCTAAGAGACATGAAGTCTCTAAGGAGGTCCTACGCTCCCTAATTTAAAACTGGTAGTAGTTTTTAAAGGCATAAATTTAAATAAATTAGGTAAGTAGGTACCTACTACCAAACGCATAGGTACAGTTCGGGCAGGTAGTTATTTAATATTTTGATGTCGGAATGCAACAGATAAACAATACCCTAAGAGTTCAACGTGAGGAAACCTTTAAAAGAGTTTTCAAACCATTATTAGATATCTACCTTCATAATATAATCACGCCTGATTCCTGAAGGCGTAGGTGGAGGCAGGGTTCGTAGGGACCCTCGTATAAGGAGCGAGTTTATTGCCGCTAACTGGGGACTTTTATGATATTATCTAATAGAGTTGTAATCTCTCAACCGCTATCAATAATTGATAAGTATTTTGATAAGGACGAGGATAGTCGTGAATTGTGTAGTTTACGTAGACTGTAATGTACCTAGTACCTACCTTATAAGTGATCTAATTTAGTAGGAAATGTCTAAGTAGGTACTTTACTAAGTATATGACTTATGAAAGTAACGGGTTATACTCGTCTCTTGATATCATGAGGTAATCGTATCGAGTTATTGTGTAAAACTGTGCAAGGATGTGATGATTCAAAAATACAACAAGTCATGTCTACGCAATAACTGCGCATCTGGCGTCAGACAGACTATAGGTAGGTAAATTGTGTTCTTTATACAGAATTGTATTGAAGATCCTATGGTTTTTGCGTAAAAAATCAACTTTTCTGTAAGTGGTCTCATTAATATAGGTAAGTAACTATGGAACTAAAATTATCTAGAATTTACATTACTGTAACTGCATGTGTAGGATAGGATAGATAGGAGACATTATATACAGGAGACATGAATAGGTATAGAACATACATAAATAAAAATGAAATGACGTCTGTCTGAGGGAGGAAACTGGTGATCCCCGCGCGGGCAGCTTTCTCGCGCAAAGACTGTCCTTAGCAATCCAACGCGGGAATGCTGCCTGTGTTATGGGCACTCTGCCTAGGGGACCCACTTTTGGTAATTTATTTTAGTTTTAGTTTTTAGATAGGATATTCAAGTTTAATTTATGTTTAAGTTTTTGTATCTTTTCTTATGTACCTATTAATGTGTTTTATAAATAAAGTTTAAATCTTTGTACTTGGAAAAAGTAGGTTCGTTTCAACCCAACTCAATGTTCAAAGTTCAATACAGAATTTCTAAAAGTCTAACCGATTAAAAAGTGAATGTACTCACCTAGGTTTCGTTGGCAAGTTTGTCCGTGCTTCAAGTCACGTATAGTTGGTTGTTGTTGGCCGGTGCGCGTCTGTTGCCCGTCACGTCAGTCGTTGCTCTTCCCGCGAACTCGATTCCATTCACTCAAGGTGACCTTCAGTAATTTGTGGACGCCGTGACGCCATCGCGCATGATCGGATTATAACGTTGACCCCAGAATTCTGTCATAATCCGTCCACTTACGGTTGCATTTTAAAAGCTCTAGCTCTTATCTTAGGCAGACTAGACCTATCCAATTTGTTATCATTTTTAACGATGATTCACTTTCAAAATCAACAATCCTTTTTAAAATCTATATCGAGATGAAAGTATTTTTACTACTTATTAAATATTACAAAGTGTCTGGTTGTTTGGTTAAACACTAGAACCAATATGACAACTAAGAAGATACCTACATACTAAAACCTAGACATTATTTATTACCTAATTAAGTTACTTGGAACAAAATTTATGCAAAGGTTTGAGTGAGATTCACTGTGTTATGTACACTAATTAAGCATGCATGGATGGCCATGGGAAGATTAAAATTGTTTGAGAATATGGTGGAGGTAGGTACATACCTACCTATAGGAAAATCTAAAAAAAATCATGTCATTCTTACATATTTAAACAAAATAATTTAATATCACAAAAACACATTTAAGACAACACAAATATCGACTCAAAAAGACAAAATATTTTGCAACAAAGATTTATGTAATCAATTTAGAGCAGGATTCCTGTTGATTGGCTACCATCTCAGCACACCGGCGCAACAGTGTACTTTCCATGTCAGTGAGCGGTTGTCGGACGATGTCAGTTATTCCTCGTTCGCCGATAACACAAGGTAAAGATAGGAATACATCATCCCTTATAGAATGCTCTCCCTGCAAATAATAACAGTTCTGAACTAATAGTATTGAGGCAAATTCCCCTGCATAACCAACTATCGAGCACTAAGTATACGTAAACTGCGTTCTATTTAGGTATTACAAACTGTAGTTTATGAGTAGATTTACATTAAAAAAAAAGTATTCCTTGATTTAATACAATTTTTTCACCGTGAAGCCTTTTTGGATAGGACAGAAAATGGTCAAATATTATTTTAATGCTCGCGAGGTCTATTGTTCTACTTGTAACTAAAATACTCGACTCTATCACCGAAGAGGTAAGCAGAGCAGCAGAACGCGATGGCGGATTGTACCCATATTTTGACAGTACTTTTGTTGGACCCACTTAAGTCTATTGCTGTCAGACAGTTTGAGTACTGTCTGTAGGTGCACCGCGTGCTGGGGAGGATGACTTAAACACTATTGATGCTAATACAGCCCCTTTGCACTAAATATTTCACCCTATTCTTAGGTAATTACACAATACTAGCCTATTAGTGTTAAGTACCTAATACATATTACCTATCTATACTTTAATAAGACGAAAATTCTAGAGTTTTCGCTGTAAAACCACCTAAATCCCCAGGGACTTTGTTTACGGACTTGTATTTGACATACACACACATATCACGCCTATATCCCCGAAGGGGTAGGCAGAAGTGCATTACACACCCAGATTGCCAGTAATTTTAGTCCCAGGTATTAGGGGGCAAGCCTATTGCCGTCATCGGGCACACATATAATAGGTTATGTCCAAAATGGCCGAAAGAATTTAATAAAAAGTAGCAGCTTTGTAATTTTGAAAAAAAAAAAAAAATTGCAACCCGTTGCCTTGCGATGTAATATTGATAAAAGGCAACAAAATCTTACGTGCCAGCCGCTGTGGCACAGCGAATTAAAGTCATGGGCGTCTCGGACTTTTATACATATTTGACATAAATATAAAAAATTCTGACAAGTACCTGTACGTAGGTGGAAACTGGAAGTACCCTGTTCGAGTTACTAAATATAGTCTCGCAGAGGTGAGCAATAGCAAGGGCCAAGGCCCACGCGCTGTAACCCTTCAGACTTCGGACAACCTCATCACATTTCACCACCTCCTGATGTATCTCCTGCCAGTTTTCACCGTCCTTGTCACCGCCCGATCTAGGGTTGATATCTTTGAGAGGAACGCCGGCGATGTTCACACTTGACCAGACTGGCACTTGAAAAAACAAAAGATTTAAATATGAACACACCGGATACACGTGTTTGAATTTTTGTCGGGAAAATCATTAGTGGTGCCTTAATGTTTTTTTATTGCTTTACCAGTGAATAATGAAGTGTTGAAAGTTCCATTTTATCTGAACTTATAGTATAGGTACTTGTGTATAATTTAAGAAAATACCTACGTAAGCACATCACTTCCTTTTTACAAAGAATCCCTTAACTTTAATGGTAACTATCAGATTTGACCAGACACGAATGTTATTCAACGTCTGGCTTAATTGATTCCCCAAAGGTCAAACTTTTAATTAGGTGAGAACGCTGCCTATTGTGCATACAATTGCTCAGATCTATTTTTTATTAGTTTGTTCAATCTTGCTGGTTGTAGGTCAAGTCTTACCACTATTTTCTCCATGTTCTCCAATAATATATCCATGACAGTTTTCTGGTGATATTCCCATTCTTTGTGACAACAAAAAGCGGAACCTCGCTGTATCTAAAAGAGTGCCGGTACCAAGTACGCGATTCTTCGGGAACCCACTAAGTTTCCACGTCACGTACGTTAAGATGTCCACTGGATCGCTTGCGACTATTAGTATCATGTTCGGACTGTACTTGACTAACTGTACGCAAAATAAGCAGCATTAGTTATGTGTTTTGAGAAATAAGTTATTAAGCTGGTCTTAAATATCATTCATTCGTCAATTTACGCCTGATGATGTTACCGATTTGCTTCGGTGGCGTGAGTGCATCGGCTTTCGACTCCGGAGCCTATGGGTTCGATTTTTGGGTCGAATCAAATTTTTGTGTGATCCACAAATGTTTGTTTCTGAGTTTAAGTATTTTATATGTATGTGTGTATTTAGAAAAAATATTTAAGTATGTTTATAGAAGGAAAACTCGACACAAAACCCTAGACCAACCCGTCTGGCCAGCGTGGTATATGTAGGCTATATTCCCCCCACTTTAGGGGGGGCCTATGCCCAGATGATGATGATGATGACGACGTTACCGAACCGTAAGGAAACTTGTGGTAGGAGAGTCTCTAGTTGTTGACATTTGCATCAACATCGCGTTTTCTGTCATCGCTATTTTCTGACATTAAACTCCTGCTTAATAATGTCCTAAGATCACTGGACATAATAAGCCCTCTATGTAAATGCTACGAATATTCGTAGAGAATTTTTTAAGCGTAGTATTCCCAATAGAGTATAGATTAACGGTATGTACAAAGCTTCTGTATACAGACAGATTACCTATAAGGCGCCACCCCGCTGGGCGCCACTGGAAATACCTTCTGCGTGCGTACCAGAGACGCCCGGCAACGGACGTGAGAGCGACCGCCCCGCCTTGAGGGTACTACTAATAAGGACCTACCTAATAGGGTGTAATTATTTGGCAGACACGTTAATCTATTGTGCCATTTTAAAATATTGAGGGTAAAATAAATTACCGGTGGTACAATCGCCTTCATGATAGACACATTTCTTCCAACGTAGATATGGCTCGGCTCGTCTTTGCCTCTATATGTACCAGTTACTATTATGCATATTTTTGAATCAGTTGTTACTGACGGATCTGGTGACAAGGATTGCGTTTAAGAAGAGAGTAACGAGTAATAAAAAGATAACTTGTGGGATTGTGCAATGTGCTACCTAAAATATAAATTGTTGAGTGAATTTGTTTGTACGCATTAGTCTTAGGAACGATTGGTTTAAATTCAAAATTAACACCACGCTATGACCATTTGGATCGGAGTATTCTATTAAAGTGAGGAGTTTTATTAAAAATATATACTTACCTAGCTTTTTCACACTCACGACGACATTCCCATTATGCACTCTTATAACAAAACGCTTTGCGTTTGGTTTAGATACAACTAAGTACCTACATGGTAATTGAGGTACTTAAGTAAATGTTAAAACATTGATTTTCGTATGTACCTTTACTGGATATAATTTTGGCATTATTATGAAATAAGGAGCCCAGCTCTAAGTCCATATGCTCGCCTCTCAGCACATCTTCGTCTAAGTCAATCAGACAGATGTTGTCAGTAATATCCTACAAGAAAAGTTATCAGATTAAGTTGCTCTCTCTACATGCTAAACCTTTCTTTTAAGTTGACTTCACCCGTATTCACAAACGACACTATGAGGCGCGCGAACGCTAAGCCCTGCAAAACAATAGGTTTTGACAGCTTAGCGTTCGCGCGCCTCATAGTATCATAGATATTTCTTATGTTTCACACATGCATAGATTTAAAATCCGCGTGAACTATATCCATAGCTAATTTCATCAGAATAAATCCAGCTGTTTTTACGTAACGAGCGAGACAAACACGAATAGAGTCTTAGCAGTCCGAGCGATTATCTTAAAAAAGTACCAATTATTAGTATCATCGACTGTGCAGTAGGTAGTCGGTTGAACGTAAGACCTACATAATAAGACTGATATCTCAGATTCAGGTCCTGTATTCGATCTCCTGGTTGACTTAAAAGTCCTACGTGGTAGAAGTGTTCCTTAATTTAAAACAATTTTTTGTTCTGTCCTATCATAATTATATTTATTAATTTTCCTTTATAAATAGGTATGTTAATTAGATAAACGAGATTACTTGAGCCAGAAGAGCGAATACAGTAGCGATGCCTATCTCGTCGAGGCCCACTACGCTGACTTTGTTACTGGTGCCATATGTTTTCTTGGACACACCGTTAAAAAGCTTTGCTACTGTAGTGAACTGCTTGCACGGGTTTTCGGGCTCTATCGGGTGGGAACTCTTTGTTTCACACTTTTTGTGCCTCCTGCTAATATCTAAAAAAATATTTCAGTTTTAATAACACCGGAAACATCTTGTAGATATGTCCCTACTAGCTACTTTCTGAAATTATTAGGTTCTTATTTATACCTATCGCCCATGGGTTTTGGAAGTAAAATGGCAGTCGCTCCACGGAAAACATTGAAGTTCAGCTGCATCGCAGTTACTCTGTAAAGCCAATCCTAACTGCGGTTGGGAAAGTGCTTGGTGGATAGTAGTATAGCAACGAGGTTTAGATGAACTCGAGCTATAGCAGCAACACACACAAATGGCAAAAAAACTACTAACGAAGTGGAGAGAAGATGTTCTTCATTGACTTACAGGTGGGCACGAATCCATAACTGCAGAACCCTCCGTTAAGAAAATTTAATGCTTTTGTAGCTACACTACACTTCAAAATGTAAGGGATGCTTTGATGAACCATTTCCTCAGAATTTAGACCCCAAAGTTATGGTAAATAAATTGTTAAGCGTTATATTTTAAAAGTACGTAAGTATTCATAATTTTGATAGTTTCATCATTTGACGCAAGAAGAATACAGCAATTGTATTCTCTTTGGAATACAGCGTTTCCTATATATTACTTTACTCTATGATACAGCGGCATGACAGATGAAATAACATTGCATTGTATTCTCTTTGTAACATTGATTGCTAAGACAACAGGATACAATACTTTTTTCTGGGTGTAGTGTTTGATAAACAGGTTGCATCTCATCGGTTGTGGATTGCATGCAGTTGCATCTTGTAGAGTTAGAGTTAGCGTAAGTTAATCCTATTCTTAAGTTAATAGGTTCCTAAAAACTTGTCAACTGAACTCGTTACCTCTGTAATCACACGGCGAGGTGATTAATACCTACGCGGTCTCTTTGAGAGGACAATATCCAGAAACGGTAGTCAGCCATCCAAACAGGTAGGTTATGGTAAAGGCATTTATTATAAGTTCAAAATTCAATTTCCTTTACATATTTCATGTCGCATTTTGAACAACATTGAAATGTGAATTGCAAAGTGTATAAATAGCACTTCACGTTTAATATTTGCGCGATTTTAATTGTGTCAACGAACGACGCGAGAAAGGAATGCCCATCAGAGAGCTTCAGAAATAACGCGAATTTAAGAAACTGCTCTATATAGAACGTAGGTACGTCGGCTGTCTGCGCTTTTGTGCTGGCGTTCGTGTCTTTTTTTAGTTACAAGTTTGACATTCCCTTATATTCTACAAGAATGTATTAAGAATTTCAAATTCGCGTGCTAAAAACATCTATGTATATCGAAAATATAGTATGTACTAGGTGTACATACTATATTTTCGTTTGTTATCACGCCTGTTTTCCTGAAGGGATAGCCAGCGGTTTATCCCTTCACAAAGTTACTACCGAAAAGTACCTATGCGTATAATATGCCTCTGCAGTAGAGAGCCGTTGATCGGCAGTTGTACGTTTTACCTACCACTTGTAGGTATGTAGGAGACGATGGCTTGGGCTTGCAATATGTTCTTGGCACACACAATGCACCCAGGTAACTGTCAGTACCTACCTATGCAGAAAAAGATACCTACACCAATTCTCTTCCTCACGCTATTCATAGTCGCGAGCATTACCTATTCCAGTAAAATATTATATTTATGCAGTGCAGTGGTATGAAAATTTCTCCCTACGTAAATTTGCAACATTCGTCCTCAAAGTCACAGTGAAGGTCAAAGAGAGCAATGGCATCGGGACGTTCAGCGTAATTGGATGGAGACTGGAGTTGATGACCTCGTATTCTTTAGTTTTACAACTCGATGAGAATTGTCGTCTACCATGTACTTAATAGATTGTTAAGCTAACTGGGTTTAGAATTTTTTTTACTACTAAATACGTAGGTACAGTACATACGCGAGGGATAAGCGGAGCTCAACACGAAAACGAATACGAAAAGTAGAGTAAAATGACTTTTAGTAGCTGTGTGTACAACACGTGTGTGTAAAAGAGGTCACATATACGTTCACGTACACTGCACTCACACTAAAGCAAAGCTCCGCTTATACCTCGCGAACTGTACCTAACTACTTAAATCTATACTTATAATAAATCTGTAGAAGTGAAAATTCTGTAAGTACATTGAAAATATCAAAAAAAATAAATGACAGGGGGTGTTACTAGACCGACACCGAACCCAAATATGTGATTAAAAAAATTTTTGTCTGTCTGTCTGTTTGTCTGTTCAGGCATCACGCAAAAACTACCGGTTCGATTATGATGAAACTTGGTATAATTATTCTTTAATAACTTGGGCACCACACTGGGTACTTTTTATCCCGGAAAAGTATATACAATAAAAACAAACTTAATTTTGCGGTTCGATCCCTAGACCCAAGTACTGTACCAACCGCAAATAATAAGTTTGTCGTAGGTTTTAGGTTTTTTTTTAATATTTCATCTTTTCGTACATAACTTATGTAAGATGAATTTTTATGGTATAATAGAAAATATAATAGAATATATAATGGATAAACTGGTGTAGGGGGGCTATATGAACGCAATAAAACCCAAAATAATGGTTTTTAGAACTTTTGTCTGTTTGTCTGATTGTTTGAACACGCTAATCTCAGAAACGATTTGATTTTTATGAATTTATGAATAAAAATGTTATGTATATCTAAAGTAACACGCAGGCGGAGCTGCGGGCAAAAATAAGTACCCAAATATTGAATGATTGTAGGCTAATATAATATCCTAAGCATGTATAGTCCGAGACGCCCAGGACTTTAATTGGCTGTGCCATAGCGGCTGGCACGTAAGATTTTGTTGTCTTTCCTTTCATCAAGATTTCATCGCAAGACACGCATCGGGTTTAAAATTTTTATTAAAATTACAATATAGCTGCTACTTTTAATAAATTCATTCGGTAATTTTGAACATAACCCATTATAAATGTGCCCGGTGACGGCAATGGCTTGGTGGCAAGCCTTTTTACGTAGGACTAAAAATACTGGCAAATTGTGGGTGTGTTATGCACCTCTGCCCGGACCAAATTCGTTGCTCTACCATACCAACCTCATTTGGAAAAAATCTGACGTACTTAAGTAAATAACAGTATCTAGCTAGAGTAATAGCCGCTGAGTGCCTAAGTACAGCCCCATTTTTTTGTATGGGATGTCACATCTGTAGGTACTAGTACCTATAAGACCTACCTAGTATTCTTATTTTATAACTGACTTAACACAATAGACAAATTTCATCATCTAGGTACCTATAGTACTGAGTTAGGCGATCAATACCCAGGGGTTCAGCGACCTATTTGAGTCTACCGACACAAATTTACGATCAAACGAAGCTTGTTTAGTTCTCGGAGGTCAATTCAATGTCACCTTATCCTGACATTTTGATGCAATTGGACAAACACACGTGGTACGTATTACATCACAGTTTATTTTATTTCAATCTATAGGTAAGTGGAAATGAGGAATGTAATTTTTGTCTCCCCTTAGCTCTCGAGAACTGCTTATGCTCCAATGATGGTTGACCCCTCTATGGATAGCCCTCGATCTGGAGGCAAGCCATAAAAATCCAAAATTTGACCTAGCCCTAAGGGTTCAAAAGTTATAGGCCAAAACCTATGGCGTGGTGCGGCGTGAAGCACCGCGCAAGACACCGCACTAGTAGTAGGGATAAGTAATTTATAATACCTATTTGTTGAACAAACAATAACCAAAGTAAAAGTTATTTTATAATTAAGTAATATATTTTTTTTCGATATTTTGTACCTACGATTGTAGAGAAGAAAAAGCTTTTGTTCCGCCTGTTCTGATGGGTCACCATCAGAACAGGCGGAATAAACGAGTATATTATTAGGTAGGTAAAAAGGCGTAAGCTGAGCATTGCATTTGTGTGCAAAATATCACTCGTTACGAGACCTATTCACTAATGTATTACAAACGGCCGTGTCCATGACACAGCCACCTTTTTTTTCATTCCCTATTGGCACAGGATAACAATGACATTGACGGCATAAGTTAATCCAAATCTGTTCAGCACTTACCAAAGTGATCATCATCATCATGCCAGCCAGTTGACGTTTAATGCTGATGACTGCCGGGTATTATAGACCTCCACCAAAAAGCATTTCTTCCTGTGCCATGTGCGGTCCGCATCCAGTGGCTGGCCGCGACCGACCTTAACAAGGTCGTCCGTCCACCTTGTGGCAGGCGTAGGGCCTACACTGTGTTTTATTTTTGGTACCATCGGCTATCAGTCATTGTCGACTGCCTGTTAAGCCTACCATTCTTCGTTTCTCCTTCGAATCTCTAACTAGGAGCATAACCCTTTCCAGTGCAAAAGATTACGAAGGTTTTTTTTTTTTTTTTTTTATATTTAGGTCGACAAATTGACGCCACCCGCCTGATGGTAAGCTGTGGCGACGTCTGGTGTTTGTGGGCAACTCTCACAGTACACAGGAATACTATAGAGAGTGACCCTCAACTTGACGACCCAGTAATGTGCCTCTTCACGCTTCGCTTAAAGAACCCAGGGTTATATGTTGGAGGAAACACGTGCGCGGGCAGGGCGTTCCAAGCCACCATCGTTCGGCAGAGAAAAGAACGTTTAGAACGCTCAGTTCTCGCGAAGACGGTTTCCACGGTACGAGAGTGACATCTCTGCCCGGCACGCGTTGTTCGGGATCGGAAGGGAGAGGGTGGGATCAGATTGAAGAGCTCTTCAGAACACTCACCGTGGTAAATACGGTAGAACGCGGCCAAGGAAGCAATTGTTCGGCGCTGGGCTAGCGGCTCAAGGCTTCCCGTTACCTCCGGACAATCTATAATGCGAACAGGGCGTCGCTGCATAGCGTCGAGTGCGTCCAGCAAATACTTCGCGGAGCCGTCCCAGAGGTGAGAGCAGTATTCGACGCAGGGTCTAATCTGCGTTTTGTACAGCAGACACCTCTGGTGCGGTGTAAAGAATCGCTTTACCTTGTTCAGTATTCCTAGTTTCCGCGAAGCGAGCCCAATACATCTCTCAATGTATTTAGTGTTATTGAGCTCTCGACGTACGTCTATGCCAAGGATGTCTAGATTATCCTTCATTGGTAATGTTGCATTCTGAAGAGTGGGTAGGGGAAGGAAAGGTTTAAGGATTTTTTCGCTGTAAATGCACACGCCTGTGTTTTGTGGGCATTGAACTCGACCAAGTTCTCGGCACCCCATTGGGAGATACTGTCGAGGTTACGGTCGAGATCAGCCACGAGTCGTCGTCTCTCCTCCTCAATCTCAGATCGCCCCGCCGTCGGACGAACCGAGTAACTCCCGTGCAGTGTGCTGTCATCTGCATAGCAATGAATGTTCTCGAGGGATAGCATATCATTGATATGCAGAAGAAAGAGAGTTGGTGATAGTACGGACCCCTGCGGTACCCCGGCATTCACTTGCAAGAAGCGAGAAGCCTGGCCATCGCAGAGGACCCGCACTCGGCGCTCGTTTAAAAAGCTGGCAATCCAGCTGCACAGTTGAGGAGGTAGACCATATGCCGGAAGCTTGGAAAGAGCGACGCATGCCAGACCCTATCGAAAGCTTTGGCGATGTCCAGGCTAATAGCCAAGGACTCGCCGTACTTTTCCATAGCCTCACCCCATACATGCGTGACGAATGCCAGGAGGTCACCCGTTGATCGTTTTGGCCTGAAGCCATATTGCCGATCATTGATTAGCGAGTGATCCTCCAGGTATCGCATGAGCTGCTTATTGATAAGAAAGGTTCGTTAAACACTGCCCAGCAAAAAACCATTTTATAGAATCTGTTGATACTTTTTCTGTTTCAAGCATTTTATTTATGACATAAATTGACAGTAATTGACAAACACTCAAAAATAGTCTATATACGATATACGCTTGGATTGACTAATGTAAATACAAAATGCTTACTTATTCAAAAAATAACTTTATGTAGGAGGGATTAAAAGCGCTGAATAGTAAACGATAATATATAAATAAACATGAGCGCGACGTGGAGAATGGCTGGACTTAAGTAAGTACTTACCGTCTGGTACGTATCTAAGTAGGTAGGTAGGTGGGAAGCATTCCTTAGTGAGAAGTCATTTTAATAAGGTCTCTAGGTTAGGTACCTATACAAGTTGTATTTGAAGTTTGGAGTAGTAATAGATGTATAATCTCGCTAGGACTGGGTACCTCAGAGACATGTGAGGTACCTACCTAATAATTAAGCCATCGAGGTGAGATAATGTGGTTTGTAACTTGAACAATGAGGACTTAAGGGACTAGAGACTTCTGCGGTCTGCCTACCCTCGCGGGAATACAGGTGTGATATTTTAATTTTAATATTGTAATAACAATGTTTCAGTTATGTGAATTACTCTAACATAGCAGCGGGTGTGCTCCGCCGATCTGTCAAAGGCGCAAAGAAGGATGAACCGGCAGGCGGCACGTTTATGAGATTCTTCTTCTGGGCCAACGGAGAAATGTTACGTAAGTATTTATTTTATTTAGTTAGTCTCACAACCACAAGCGAAACTAAATTAAAATCTACCTAACTTGAGAACATAGAAAGAAAGAAAGAAGAAAGAATATTTTAATGTTCCATCGCAACATTTTACATACTTATTTTAAACTTTTATATTTTAATTCGTAACGATATGTACAATTCTTAACTTATCTGTCGTCACTATGGCATAGGTACAGACGGAAATATGTCCCATTGTAGTTTGTTTGATCCATTACATTATACATTTCAACACTAAAATTTTAACATAGTAGGTAGGTAAAGAGTGAAGGGAGGCCAAAGCGGGTAACTTAGGATTATGGATTCTGAATAGACCTTTTGTTACTAATTTTGTTGTAGTTGTTTCTTTTTAAAGGTTCCTAGTTGTTAATCTTCGTATTAAAAAATCATTAACGTTAGGTACATTATATTACGTTTTAGCTGATGGAAAGAAGCCAGAAAAGTCGGAGGCGAGCGCTAAACCTGGTTGACAGATTACGACGTTCATTTTGTTACTAATTTTATTAACACATCTGTTTTATATAAAAATAAAAAGTATGAGAAGTCTGTCTGAAAAGACGTGTCTTTTCTTTTATCAATATTCATCATTTATTTCCACATATCCCTACTGGTAGGGAATAAAGTTTTTTTTTTCATAGAGTTTCTATATTATACATATAGAAACTCGGGCAAGTGTCGCCCGTTTTCTTCGTGGCGAATACTAAGCGGCTCTGATATAGGTAGGTTGCCAAATATATATTTGCGTTTAACTAGGGGCGCCACATTGCTACAATCACGAATTTAAATTTCTGCTTCATAAATACATTAGATAAAAAATATAGCGTTTTTTTTTTTTTTATTTCCGCGACCAAGGCCGCGGCCGCTCTAACGTCCGTTGCCGGGCGTCTCTGGTTACAAGCAGAACAAAATATAGTGTTTATTAAAAATTATGCGAAGAAGTGCCTAATAAATTTGAAAAGGCAACAATTTTTTTTTATGACTGCGTCTTGTTCAAATCGTGCAGGCGTTCACATCGTATAATTTTTAATAAACGCTATATTTTTTTATCTAATGTATGTATGAAGCAGAAATTTAAATTCGTGATTGTAGCAATTAGTAAGCAATTATTCTTATAACATACTTTTAGAAATTTTGCATCCTTTATTCTGAACACACACGGTGGCAACCAGCCATCCTGACGTCAGAATGGCTGGTCAAAAAAATATTTGTATTTCTCCGAATGTATTATATGTAGCCATTATTGAAGAAGTTAAGCAAATATAAGTAATCGGATAGCAATTCCTGAATATAGTTTCAGAGCCGCTTGTTATAGGCAACCAGCCATTCTGACGCTAAGCATTAAAACATGTCAAAAACGAGATCACGGAACAAAAACTACAAACAATAATTAGGTAGTTTCATTTTTTGCCACACAACAACCTAAACTGGGAAGCTGTAGTGACGTTACGTAATCCTCGACCGTTTGATTGTTTTGACGTGCAGAGTGGTTGTTAGTGGTGCAGACCGGTAATCAGCGCTCTATATATACGTAGTACAGAGATAGTTGCCCTGAGGGTATTATACTTTAGCTTTGACATCCTTTAATACCTACTGCTATAAAGATCGTTTTTAAAGTTGTAGGTTATACCTAACTATCGGGGTGAAATCAGTAAAACAAAACTTAATAAACATATTTAATCATTTATATAACAATATCCAATAAAAGTCAATATGTATGGTCTAATTGAGATCTGGTATAGTTATTTGGTATTTTACCATTGGTTTTAATAAAAAAAAAACATTTTACTGTGTCAGTAGGTATACATAGTAAAATGTTTTTTTCTCCTCGTTTGACACCAGTATGATTATTACCATATAACTATACCAGTAAATTACATACATTATTACCCATCCCCGGTACTTTCATTGAGCACAACACTCTCCGAGGGCCGAGGGGGGGCCGAGGTTTGTGTAGAACATAGTTGGTGCTTCTTGTGGATCGCCTAGGTCACCATGGGCTTGCCTGCTCTTAGAGTGCTGGCCGCCTATCCTGCCATGCCGCGATCAACGACATCCTGCGACGGTGTCTCGTTAGTGAACACGTCTCTGCGATTCTGGAGCCCCAGCACATTGCACTGGACGATGGTGAGAGACCTGACCGGATGTCGATGATACCATGGAGGATGGGTCGCCCGCTAGTGTGGGACACCACGTGTGCCGACACAATAGCTGCGACCTATCTTCCGGCAACCGCCAAACTTGCCGGCGGCCGAGGTACGTGGGCAAGTACAGTTGTCTCCGCACTCAATACGACTTTGTCTCTCACTCTCACTCGCTTTTCAAGGAGCTCAGCAAACGGCTCAGAGAGGTAACGGGAGACTTATGTGCCGGCGGCTTTCTCGCGCAGCGGATACGCATCGCCATACAGCGTGGGAATGCCGCCGCCATGATAAGCACCCACCCTACCGCGGGGCCCAAACTAATTATACTTTTTTTTTGAAATAGTTATTTTTTAAATTTAGTATTTGTTTCATTTTCTATTATAGATTTTAATTTAGTTTTAAGATTTTTATGAATGTAAATATTAATTGTATGTGAGGTACACACATACAATTAAATAAAATTGTAAGTAAATTACATACAAAAATATTATATAGCCTCCTAAGTCGTAATTTTCTTAGTACTTATAACTTCTTTTCTTAGAGTTTTCCGTTCTGACTTCATTTTAATAGTTACGATTTTGGTAAAAACTTGAATAATGATTTGAGAAGTTGACGTATAGTACGTGGGCCGTAGAACATTGAAAAATATTGAGTAACAGCAAGGTCATTTTTAGTAAGTAGCTTTATTTTACTGAGTCCTACTCCAATATCTCAAAAAGAAATCTCAAATCAGGTAGCTAACAGAGTTATCCAGTTAAAATATTCGGAACAAAATTGTATGGTTGCATTAATTCGTATAGAGCTGCAAAGTGGTGCAGGTACTAAGTACATCACTATAAATCAAATATCAAAAGTTCCCATCGATCCGACTTGTGATGTAAAAGTTATTCAAGGTTAATGTTGAAAATTTTCGCTTTTTTGGATTTTTCTCGTAAAAATTATCGGAAGTATACGCCATATAATAAACACTCCCTCCAAGTTTTAGGTTTCTACTATCAGCAGTTTAGGCTCAGCAGTCAGTCATTTAGGACATAGAATGTTATATTGTATGGTTAACTGTAATTAATATTGATTGACGATTCAACTTTCAGCCTAAACCGCTGATCGTAGAAACCTAAAACTTAGAAGACGTGTTTTTTTATATGGCGTGTACTTCCGATAAGAAAGGATTTGCCAAAATTCTACTCCTAAAGGGGTGAAAAAGGGGGGACAAAGTTTGTACGGGACAAAGTGACACCTCAGAAACTACTGCACCGATTTTAAAATTTGAGTAACATTAGTTATATAACATCACGACAGAGTTAATAGGAGCGGACCAGCATTGCGTGTAGACTATAGCTTGTTGGACGTTAGTAACCGCTATCTCTCAGAAATGGTAATTCCTAGGAAAAAAGTTGAAAGGTCATTTGTGTTGGTTATTTTATTATCTACAATTTTGTACAAACCTATTTTACTACTTCACTGTTTACGAGAAAAATCCAAAATACCGAAAGTTTTCAACTTTCAAACTTTTCAACCTTGAATATTTTTTTTAGCACAAGTCGGATCGATGAGAACTTTTGATATTTGATTTATAGTGATGTTCTTAATACCAGCACCACTTTGCAGCTCTATACGAATTAATGCAACCTTACAATTTTGTTCCGAATGTTTTAACTGGTTAAAATATTTGAGCTGCTTGATTTGAGATATTGGGGTAGGACTCGGTAAAATATGTTCAACGGCCCACGTACTATAAAGCCTATGATTATGAATACTATTAGGTACTATTAAAAAAAATTAAATTATATATATATATAAAGTAACTTTTTAGTCCTATACTAGCAATAACAGGCAATTACGCCTGTCGACCATACTGGTCTAATGTTTCAACCGAGAGTAAAAACAGTCCGTCTGAGACCATGGTCCGATGTAATTCGTTCGAAACGTCATAATTTACGCATTAAAGTCGAACTATCGTATGTCGTAACTATTAAAATAACTTTATTTTAATTAACACTTTTATACTCGTATGATTGCATAGAAAAATTATAAAATCGTATAAAAATATGCAAGCTTATATATATTTCTAAAATATTATATATAGTGAATTTTATAGTATTTCTAATAGAGATAACAGATTTATAAACACAGCTATTTTCTGATGAGATTTATAAACACAGCAATATTTGGATCATATTCTTAATTTAATATCATTTTAGCAGAAATATATTTATCTACATAATGCTCTGATCGATATTGCGATCTTTAGCTTTTAAGCACGACTCGAATACATGATTTAAAGCGGCTGTTGAAATGGAATTCGTAGTACATAATTATAAGACTTATGTACTACGAATTCCAATATGCAATCTTGATCTATATTTTCCTATCCGGGATTCATAATGCCATCAAATCTTGTCAATGTCAGATTGCATATTGGAATTGGTAGGCAGACAGTTGTTTTAAACCAAACACGGCCTTTCCGACTTACTGTTTAACTGAGTGTCTAGTACCAGTTCCTTACGTTAATTTGCTCGAAATACGTTTTCGATTTACATAGTTCCCTCACGTTACCGCTAGGGGCGCTGGCGTGATACTGTATGGGGAATACGAAAACGTATTTCGAGCAAATTAACGTAAGGAACTGGTACTAGACACACTGTTGGTAAGTATTTAATCGTGTATTCGATGATATACATGTTTTGTATCGTTACAATCTAATCTTTGAAATATTATAATACTAGTGGTCGCCCGCGACTTCGTCCGCGTGATTATTGTTGCCGTCGCCGTATCTTTATAAATTGTAGCCTATGTGTTATTCTGATGTATAAGCTATATTATTGTAAAGTTTCATCAAAATCCGTGTCGTAGTTTTTACGTGAAAGAGTAACAAACATCCATACTTACAAACTTTCGCATTTATAATATTAGTAGGATAAATATTTTAGTACTATAACTCTCTCCCATATTAAACTTTTACACGTTGACATTTATAAGTTGACGTTCCAATAGGGGCACCACATTACATTGAAAAACGTCAAAACGAGATTTCAGAACAATAACTACACACAATTAAATTAGTTCCATCTTTTGCCACGCGCCATCTTATACTCGGCAAGATGTAATTAAAATGAAATGTATCAAATTTATTCTATACAGAATTTACAAGATTATGAGGATATGAAATTACGAAGCCAATGTGAAATATGAAAAACTGCAGGCTGTTTATGTGACATATTTGAACAATACATACTATGTCGCATGTCACTCATTTCGTTTTTATTTTCGCAAAAAATAAACAATAGAAATGAATGTTTTAATAGAGTGATTTTTAATTTAGATACTACTACAATAAATATTGATTCAAATAATTAATATGTACCTCTGATAATATCAAATATATGTGGTTTCCAGTGTTTCGATCGGATTTCATCAACCACTGTTGTTGCTGTGTACATTACGCTTATAAGTATGTATTACACATTCGCTCTAAAAAGCGTGTTAGGCAAGCGGCAAACCCCCTGAAAAACTAAAATGACTGACCAATCAGTGAAAATGTGATTTCCCCAATACAAATTTATACAAGGCGTCCGTCGATTGGTAAGAAAACAAAATTTGTGCGGTTGGGCTATTAATTGTTATAAACAAATTAATTTGTTAACTGATAAAAAGTTGGTTTTTATTTTGGAAAATGATTTCTAAGGGTAAAACGGGCAAAATAGAACACTTTTTACTTGGTGATTTTGTCGAAAAAATGCGTTTTAAAGAAGTTACAACCATTTTAAAGCGCAAAAATGGTCACACTCAACATTTTTTATCTCGCCGAGTTTTGATCGAATTCAAAAAAATCCTGCGGCAGAATACTAGAATATTAGATCTTAAGCTTCAACTGACTATTTTTCAAAATGTCGTAAAATAGCGTAGCGTTTTTCCGAGTTAAGATACACTATTATACGCATGTATAGTCGCGTCAACTCGTATAAAGCGCGTGCAATTTTCAGGATTCAAACGGGCAATCAATAAGGAAGTCCAAAATAAAAACATAAAAAGTTTTTTTTTGTTTTTGAATTGGAAATCATTGAAAAATTATCTAAGAACGCTAAAAATACGCCATGTGTATAAATAGATTTTACGATGTGAAAAATGTATATTTTCTCATTTTGAAAAATAGGCAGTTGAAGCTTAAGATCTGATAAGTATTCTGCTGCAGGATTTTTTTGAATTCGATCAATACTCGGCGAGATAAAAAAATTTGAATGTGACCATTTTTGCGGTTTAAAATGGTTGTAAATTCTTTAAAACGAATTTTTTCGAAAAAATCAGAAAGTAAAAAATCACAAAGTGTTCTATTTTGCCCGTTTTACCCTTAGAAATAATTTTCCAATATAAAAACCAACTTTTTATCAGTTCACAAATTAATTTTTTTATAACAATTAATTGCCCAACCGCACAAATTTTGTTTTCTTACCAATCGACGCCTTTTGGTCCAAGGTTTACAAAAAGTACAAATTTGTATTGGGGAAATTACATTTTCACTGATTGGTCAGTCATTTTCATTTCTAAGCACTTTTTCGGGGGTTTGCCGCTTGTCTATGTCAAAGATATATGTAAAGTACATCGAAATTCCATTAAAGATCATTAAATTTTATATAACTATCACCTTAGAGATACCTGCTGCTGTTGTTTAACAAATAAGACACTTCATTGAAACGATGGACACATTATTCTAGTGACATTTCAGTATAACCATTCACACGTCAGTTTAACTTTTTGATCGAACAAAACAACAACAAAACAATATAATCGATCCAATATTTTATTATATAATCTAGTAGATTGAATACAATAAGTTCTTAACTAGGTATATCTTTCTGTGTTCATTTAAAACCCTGTGATCCCACGAAAAAGGCAAATCATACCACGAGACCATTATAATTTAATTCTTGGATAAAGGTAAACATAGCCCCAGTCTAACCTAGTAGTTAAAACCGACCAATGATATCGTATGCCGATCACGTGACTGCGTCAAAAAAAAACATTTTCTGCAATATTATTGGTTGAATAAAAGTTGAAGCACATGACATCATAAGGATTTAACCTTGTATTTAAATACGGGCCTTATAATGTGGGACGTATAACTTCATTATGTCAATATGGAAAAGCAGCGAAACAAAAGGCATTGACTGCCAGGTATATTGATATTATAAAATTACACGTTTTAAAATAAAAACACACTGGTCCTTCACATACGACGTATGACAGGCGACGTGGGAGACAGCGACACACTGGTCCTACGTATACGTTATTTGAAAGGTGATGTCTGCGAGTATCTTACACGCTAAGACACTTTAACGTGTGTGACAGCGTCGTACGCGTGGGATAGTATAGGAACACGCAAATTTTCAGTGACGCGTAAGATAGTGTGGTGAATGACCAGTATGTTTGTTATCATACAAATTGTATAGGCCAGATCCTGTTTAGATGTCATACTGCGTGTTATACGTCGTATGTGAAGGACGAGTTTGCACGTGCCTTTAAGTCTTGAATTTGAAGATAGGTTTGAAACAGTACCTTTACCGTGGTTTAGTCGACACTAACATTCTCTCGCTAGTTAGTATTTTAATTTAAGCAAACATGGTATTTACTTCAGCAAATCGATGTTAATTATTTTTTCATCTCTCATGCTCTGAAAGTGGGTCATTGCTTACCAAAAAACTAAGCTTATAGTTTTTTTTTGTAGCGAATATTTTAAATAAATCTGTCGTTTTTTCATCATTTCTATTAGGCAAGCGTCAAACCCCCGAAAAAGTGCGATGCGGGTTGAAAGTGATACATTTCGGCCCTAAGGCGGAAAAGTAAAAAAAATCATCAGCATATCTTGAGGCGATGGCATAACACGTATACAGCCAAAGTTCGATAATCATTACAACATTCTGGTTTTTGAATGATCATAAACAAAAAAAGAGTTGGGTTACAATAAAATAAAACGTAAATAGCACAAACAATAATTATTTGGACAATTATACCTTAAAATACTGAGTATTTTAATCAGAATTTTAAGATTGAGACTCCAACCAAACCTGACTAATTCGACCGCCGTAACGCGTCAAATCATAATAAAATACTCTATAGTGCTTAAATATGTACGTAAGAAAATAACTGAAGTAATTTAAAAAAACTGAAGACCATAGTGGATGGAAAAATATAACTAATAACAAGGCGGTATGACCAAAAGACTTGCCTGTCCTGGAAAAAGTGCGAATTAAAACAAAAATTAAAAATAAAAGGCACGAAGTACAATGCTTGATACGTGATCAATCTCTATTGTTATATTTGACTTATATTTGCTTTCCTCGTATTCGAAATGAAAAGTAGAGTATTTAACACGGGTGAAAACATCCATTTCTGCCTCGAACTATTGGCGCTAAAATATCTCGTCAGAAATGGGATACTTTCTTCCCTTGGTTAACAATCTACTATTGTATATCGGGATAAGTTTGCCGATAAGAATGCCAAAGAAAAATCGGTAGGTACTTGGTAACTTTTGTGGATGAGGTTTAAATATTGAATGTTAATAATCAATCCGAAAATATCAGCAATCTTTAGTCACATTTATCTTGGTACCAACTATATTCGAAATAATTTCTCAAATATAAACACATAAATAAAAATCTTAAAGAGATAAAACTGTTTATACTTATCTATTATTATATAACTATACCTACATATTCTAAAAATATCAGTACATTAATTCCTACTGATTTTCAGTCTGTGTGTCATTTCTTTCCGTATCAATCCTTTCAGCCTCCGTATTGACTATTTGACTCTCCGGGTCTTGTTGCTCTCGTCTTAGCCAAAATCTTGGAATAACACCATTGTATTCGCACATACCGAATATAAGCACTGCGAAACCAATAAGGTGTTGCCAGTGGAAGTCCTGCCAGGTCAACGCTAGCGATACCATCCAGATTATGAAGGTTCTATGGAAAAAAAAAAAATTGTATTTTAAGGCCAGTTTGCTTAAACTATTAGTCTTAAAATATTAAGACAGAAATTATAAACAGATGAGAGTTCCGGTAGATGGAGCCAACGCTAATCGCAAAAATTTAATGTCGTTGGTATTGGTCATTCCCCCTGTGAGGGAAAGGCCGTGGGTTCGAGTCCTGCCGATGACATTAGTTTTGTGATCTGTTTATAATTAGTATCTTAATAATTTTTTTTAAATAAACTTTAACTTATCCATACTAATATTACTAGCGGTCGTCCATATTGGTAGAACCTCTTATAATATCTCTATGGGTAGAACAGTAGATCTCGGCTTTTAAAAACATTATTTGCGCTGCTTTTCCCCAATTACTCTACTAATCAAACAACCGGCCAAGTGCGAGACGGACTTGCGCACAAAGGGTTCCGTATCAAAATGGCAAAAAATCACGTTTGTTTTATATTAAGTGTGAATTGAGCCCCCTTAAATATTTACTGAGCGAAGTGAGCGGAGCTCCTTATCAGGTGACTCAAATGCAACTCGATATGAAATTGTTTCTCGACAACTACCAAACCGATTTTCATGATTTTTTGACCCTCAAAAAAAGTTATTGACCAAAAATATGTCAATAACTTTCTTTGAGGGTCCTAAATCAAAATTCGGTCTAAAACAAAACCGGCTCCCTATAGATTGATAAATACCTTAATAGAAATAGTAGCTTCGCTCAATATCATGCTGCAGCGCAGTACCACAGTACCACAGTACCACAGTACCACAGTACCACAGTACCACAGTACCACAGTACCACAGTACCACAGTACCACAGTACCACAGTACCACAGTACCACAGTACCACAGTACCACAGTACCACGGCAGCGACCGCAGCGAGTAGTTAATATTATGTTTAGTAGTATTTGTTGTTATAGCGGCAACAGCAAACATCATAATGTCAAAATCTCTCTCTCTCTAACTCTCTAACTATCACGGTTCATGAGATACAGCGTGGAGACAGACGGACGGAAGGACGGACGAGCGGGCGGACAGACGGACAGCAAAATCTCAGTAATAGGTTTCCCGTTTTACCCTTTGGATACCTACGGAACCCTAAAAAAGCACACGTGGCAGTCGCGGGGGTCCGCAAGTAATAGAAGTAAAATCGTTTTGGACAGAGTATCGATATCGTCAATGGGTTGTGAAGGTCGGTGGCAGTCGCTTCACTGAAAATATCGAAGTTCATGCAATACAGATGACGCTAAATCGGGAAACTGCTCGAAACAAACAATATCCATCCAATGACCATTCTGTAATCCAAAACCATATTTCAACGGCCAGGATGTTACATAATCTGCTATGTCTGCAGTCTTAACATCAGGGAAACAGCCGTAAATTATATGTATACATGATTTGATTGAACATTACCTCACAGAATCGAGAACCATCCTGGTAGTAGCTGACTGTTCCTTAGTGACGCTGATGCCGGCGAAATTGAAAAACGCTATGGAAACGATAGTTCCCATAATGGCCACGAGCAACAACGGGTTGTTACCTGAAATAGAACCAGATAATAGTGCATTTAGAACCAGAGTTTTTGACAAAATATATCTACTAGGGCGGTTCGCTGGAACGCGGGCGGTTACATAGAAATAATAAAGACGGAGCTGGCAGAATTTTAACCTAACCCTACCTAACCTAAGCTAAAAAATAAAAAAAATTAAAACTAAAATAAATTTTCAACAATGGCGCGAGCCAATAATTATCTTTCAAATGCTGCATTTAAAATTTAAATTACGCGCGCGAGGCAGACATCAAAATTTTAGCACTGTCAAAGGCATGTTTCTTTAATGCTTAATAACTCAAAAACTATAAGGCTTATGTTATATCCTCATGCCAAATTCCAAGTTGATAGGTTAAGAGATGCGCCCGCTATCGTGTCGCATACATTCTTGATTGAGCCCATCGTTGTGAAGACTCCGCAAGCTCCGTTAAAAATAATACTTATTAAATTTTAAAGTTATTGATTATTTCATAATTTGATTAAGGGCATAAAGGACCGCACTAATTCAAATGCAGTGATCGTTTTCCAAAAATAAAAGATAGATATATCATCTGAATGGATATCTCGTCGTCCAATGGTGACTAGGATCCATATGTCCCATGCAAATGGACGTATCCCGCGACCGACTATCCATTGACGGAGTCCAAATAGTGGTATCGTCAGGGGACCCTTGCTAACTAATGCTCGCTTCACTAGTACATCCACTATCTGTATACCTATTTGTCACCCAAATTGATTCAGTGTTTGCATCATGTATACAAACCAACAAATAATTGTCTCATAATTTCTTGCTGTCTGTCCGTCCGTCCACCCAAAATCTCGAAAACGGCAAATGCGATTTTGATAATTCTTTTTGCATATTGTACTGCTTGATTAGAATAGGTGCAAGGGCAACTTTCCTTCAGAGATTGGAGTTTTAACAGCAGAAAACCGTTCTTTGACCTTAGCTTACTGCTTTGATAAACACAAAGAGTATTCAGGAGGAAATAACAGATGAGGAGATGAGGGCTTCTACTCTCCCACCTTATGAGCATGGCAGTGTAAACAAAAGTTGACAGTCTTATTCAACCAATGATATCACAGAAAAATGTCAGTCACGTGACCCAAGTAACACATCCATTAAATTTACTGCGATATAATTGGTTATTGACTGAAGTCGCCGCCAGCTGTGCTAGCCCTACTGGTGGCTTGACTCCCTTAATAGTTTACAGATAAGAGTCCATCCGCATTCAAAACGGGACAGTCAATTATCGTGTCCAAACAGGGATTTTGGTGGAATTTTATGTCCACTTTAATACCTTCAACAGTTTGTTTAAATATATGGATCTCGAAGGAAATATGACGTCCATTAAAATCCATTACAAGATGCATTATGGATTTTACTGGGCTATTACACCCTCAACATATTTAAGTACCCTAATGTTTGTACACAGGCGCTGTGTCAAAAGAGTGTTATTCTACACTACATCTATTGGGAATATTACGTAAATACCTAACAGTGGCTACGGAAAGAGCCGTAATATAGAAACTGCCATGTATAACTTACCTATTTGTATAAGTCCATCAATAGCGTCCTCCACAGTGCCCCTAGCGTTGTTGTCGAAATGTGGTGGCGCTGGTATCCAGTAGAATATTACGAGAAGCACCGACATTATTGAGAAACCGAAGACCCCTTCCCATCCGACGGCCTGCATCGATGGTATGTTCAATCCTACAAAATACTTTTTAATCAATATCACATATCAATACGTTTTCGTAATTCCAAGGAGTACACGATCGACATTATGATGTTGCTGAAAATCTCACATTTTCTACATCATTATCAAGCGTTGGTTATCGATTTAAGAGTACGGTGGCTGTGCTAAGCCTGCAGCCCGCGACTAACAGACCGACGACACTCTGATAAATGATTTTAAGAAGTTCTTAAGTTACTAAAATGACCAATAAACTTGTACTAGG
Organism: Nudaria mundana; assembly: GCA_963556515.1. Lineage (NCBI taxonomy): Eukaryota > Metazoa > Arthropoda > Insecta > Lepidoptera > Erebidae > Nudaria > Nudaria mundana. Next base: position 28,789,823 of record OY748286.1, read on the forward strand.
TACAGGTAAAAAGGCGTAAGTTGAGCTTTGGATTTGTGCGAGTGATCACGAAAAGTAGAGTAAAAAGGCGGTGTGTACAACACATGGGTGTGTAAAACGGGTCACATTATACGTTAACGTACGTGCACTCAGACAAATGCAAAGCTCAGCTAACGCATTTTTACTTATACCATCGTACGTCGGACCAACCAGGACCAACAAAATGACTGTTGCCAGTGATGGTTTGACATTCATAGAACCGATTGAATTATACATATGGATCGATTTGAATATTGAAATCAGCCGTTAGAACATAGGTACTGAGGGAACAACTCTTCAAGGTCCCAATGTTCGTTGAAGTCGTTCTGACTTTCCAATTACGTATGACCTTTTAAACTACGATCATTATTAAAATTATAGTCCGACGACTTAAAAGTAGGCTTGCAACGAATATTCGGTAACTATTCGGTATTTGGCTCCTTTTTATATTTTCGGCCGAATACCGAATATCTACTACTATTCGGCCGAATACCGAATAGTATGAAAAGTAAGGACGACTTGGTATAATTATTATAACGCGGCATAGCGCTAAAAATCAGTCTTCTAAAACTAGCTCTTTCTTCTATATTTACCGTCTCATTATCTAACTATTGCAATCATTTTGGCAATTTAAAATAGGAATATTTTTAAATATTGAACGGAATCAGGCGTTACCTGGCGAAAGTCCATGATAAAACCGGCATTCTCAAGACTGTCTCATAGAAAACAGCTGTTCTCTTTGAGACAGTCTTGAGAATGCCTCGTGAGTAGGTGAAACATATGTCGACGTTTATAATGTCTTCTATTTAGCGAAATTAGTGCAATTATATAAAAAAATTCAACATCTCTTTTCACCCCATTGTTTTAGGAATATTTTTATCTTGGGATCATTAATATTCCATAGTTTATTAATTCTGAACATTTTTCCAGAGTCAATAGCTTTTCTCATTTCGAAGCTTTATTATTTACAAGTAGGTACGTCATTATTGAATTGTTAACTTGCTGATTACAGCGGCTCCGCTCGTGTGATTTAGTTTTCTCGTTCTCAATTCCCACGAGAACACATAACCGGGATAAAATGTATTTACGGCATGCACGAAATAAACTTGTTAAAACACGTAATGCGTTAGCTATAAACCACGCGGTAAGTACATTACAATACTTAATACCAAACGAGCGCGAAAGAATCACGTTGATACAAGTTTCGGCGTCACACTCCGGCCGAATAGTTTTACCTGATATTCAGGTATTCGGTCATCGAGCTTGCCGAATATACTATTCTATCTTACATCCTCCCCTAAACGCATTCGCATTTTCGACCCGTATACTTATTAACACACTTTTTATTGTATTCATACTGTAAAATAATAATAGTACTTAGCTATTATCTGACCCGCCGATGTAAGTTTGAATAGAAATTGTGGGGTTGTTTATTATGGTCAACAAATGACCGACTGCTCTGTATGTAGTAAGTTATCTATCGCAAAAAGTAGTTAATGGTTCATACCGGCAACATATTTTTCTTCATATACCATTTGGCAGGCAGAGATCACTTGAGCCACGATTATCAACAAATCACCTGTGATCAAACTGTTTCTGCCTTTAGATTCACCCGGAGTTTGGTACAAGGCGTCCGTAACACCAACTATTAGCAGGCCGACGATCACATTAACTGTAATATAAATTATTATGTATTTAGTGAAAAGACGAAACAATAAATTATCTACTTAATGGAAGTTTCTAAGGGTACATTATTTAGATACATACATAAATATTTTCACGCCCCTTTCCCACATGCTCAAGTCGAGAACTTGGACTCGGATTATCAGGACTGGGATCGAAAATGATCATATCACATTGTACTGGGACCGATCTATCATCACTGACAGGACTATTGTTGCATATAGGCCTGATATAGTGTTAGTAGATCGGTTAGAGCGCCGTGCAATAATATATTGATATTACTATTCCGCATGACGGCAATCTCGTGAAAGTCGAAAAAGACAAACAAGTACTTGGATTTGGCCTACGAGGTTGTCGACATGGCATGTAAGCTCAGTTGTTATTGTACCGATAGTCGTTTCCGTGCATGGACTGATCGCTAAGAACCTCGACCAACACCTAAACAGCTTTACGTTAGACAGTTGGGTCAAGGGCCTGATGCAGAAGGCAGTGTTACTCGACACGGCATGCATCGTGAGGAAATTCCTGTCGTCCTGTATTTTTGAATACTATATATTTGTATTTTTATAGATTTATTTAAAAATCTATTAAATATGTAGTTAAGTTAAATAAAGGAAATAAAAGTAAATATGACTCATTGTGTTAATTTCCGAGTAGTTCACACTTGGTTGCTTAGTGCGCTTGTCTTCTTTTTATTCTCATACTAGCGGACGCCCGCGGCTGCGCCCGGTTGCCAGTGCTGCTTCCTCGAGAACCACTCGTATCCATTGGTGAAAACCGCATCAAAATCCGTTGCGTAGTTTTAAAGATCTAAACATACATAGGGAACGGGCGACTTTGTTTTATACTATGTTCTTCGATTTATTCTCATATTCATATCGACGACGGTGGAAAGGCAAAACAAATGAAACGCCACTTTGGTCGAAAATGAGTTTTATATACAGTTAGATAGTTTTGAATTCTCTATCGATCTGTCTAGGTTAGAAGTCAATCGGAAGCACTTTTTGGCGTTTCATTTAAAGTAAGTACAAAAGGGGGTAAGTATTTTAAAAATACCCTCCCTTTAAACGACCGTTTTATGATATATTTTTTTAACAATGTCAATAAATTAATTTTAAAATATTGTAAGTGACGTTTAAGTTAATGACCGAACCTATTTTTCTACAAAGATCCCACATCATGCAATTTACCCTTCCAAACAAATTTTTAATTTGGTCTTTCAATGCTTTTCCCCGATAAGTTATGTCTTAACGTGTCGTAACACGTATTGTTCCTCGAAAGTAAAGTACCAGTCATGGCGTTTCAGTTGTTATTCCCTTCCTAATTTTTAATAAGAATTTTGTATCAGTAACTACTGATTAATTTTGAGTAAATGAAAATTGAGTAATCATTTACTGTGTAATAAATAAGGCTATAAGTCCTTTATCATCAAAAAATTAATTATGTACACTGACACAATCTTCAACAAATCTTCAACAATTTCATGAAGGAGATATCTTCTATCGAAATAAACAAGATCAATTACCTAAATCCCTTTCCCTTAAATTGCACAACATTTAAACTTCGATCAAAAATATAACAGACATCGTACATAAAAGTATCATTCATATTGTTTATTTTTCATCGAAGTGAATTAAAGCATTTATCCTTCTATGTTTTTAATTTGGTTTGGTATTTAAAATAATTTTTCCCTCCCATTTTTACGGAGATATGGTGAATAAATTAATTTGTCCTTTGAATTTTATTTTCTTGAAGGCCTATGAAGTGTTTTTCCCTGCTTACTCAAAATGTCATATACATGAAACGCCACTTTTTTCTTAATTGATTGACTTTAATTAATTTATATTATATTATAGTATTATATGTTATATTAAATACAAAATGTACAGCACAAGAAACTGAATCTACTGACAAAATTTGAAAAAAATCCATTAAAAAACAAAGAAGTTATGATCATTTTTGTTAAAATTTAAACTTTAAACAGCTCTGCTGAACAATTGGCCAAATGGCGTTTCATTCGTTTCTCCTTTCCACCGTCGATATAGTTACAATGTACTGGCAATTAGAAAAGAGTGGTCGCGAGTTTTTATTGCCAGTTTACTTTCTATTGGCATTACCTATTGACATGCGAATCTGGCAGTAATCGTACTTAAATGTAGCAATAATGTTAAAGTGAAATGTGAAAGTATTACACTTCTGTCAAAGCGTTCGAAGATAAAGAAGTTATCAGTTGTTATGACGGTCTCAGGCGGGATTCAAAACCGTGACATAGGTAAGTATGCGATCTTCTCGCCAGAACGTAGGCATCTTTTTTTATCCAAACTCAAAGGAGACATAACATTCAAACGAGATTGAGTTATCTAGAAGTAGGTTAGCAATGATAATATTTCATTATCTAGAAACAAGCAAAATTATAATTTAGGTAAATCGAGTAAGTCTCATCTGCGAAGCCGATAGTCCATTTATAAAGAGCCGAAGCTGAACTCGTCAAATGACGGACAAGAAATTCAAATATCAATTCTTATAACAAGACTCATTCTACTACAAACATGTACAAACATTCATACAAACATTCATTTATATTATAACAACATTGTTTGCATGCTCTGTATTTTATTTCGATAACAATACTAGCAATACTTTGTGAGTCATTAGTCTTATTTGGATTAGTTTACTATTTATTATATTGGGAATGATCGGAAATTAGGTGTTAGACACTGAACAGAAGACAAACAATTACGTTTAAACTATCGCGTTTCATAATATATATTCTATGGGAATTTACACGAATTACCGATATCTATACATGTACAGATAGGTACATACGTTTGGTGTCTGACGTTTCGACTACCATGTTACACCGGTCGTGGTCACGTGCTGACTGACCTTTCCATTTCTGAGACCAATGGAAAGGCACAGCTATAGGTCCGTGGACTTTGACTTTAGTGTGGAGATTTTGAAATAAAAATAGGAAAAGTATGTGTTTTTCTTTGATATAAAATACTTTTCAGAATTTGTAAGTACCTATTCATAATAGTAAAATCATCGAAAATAATCTCAACACAAAGTAACGTAGCAAGTTACAATACAAATAAGTAGTTAACATGCACATTGCAAAATTCACCCCCATTGAATTGATATTGATTTATGACTCTGTTGCATCTGCGCGGTAGCGTACTTGGAGCCCCGGGCCGTCCGGGCCTAGCAACAGCCACCCCATACTGCTAAATGCAGGGGAAACTATAATTGATGTTTTGTTACATATTTCCATTATGTGTGGTTTGTCCATTACGTAATGTGTAATTTCGTCCATAGTGAATTTTCGCTGACCTCAATTAATGTGAGGATTTTTGTTTTAATTATTACTTTTTTCCGGATATGTTTTTTTACATGATTCCATAGATGATTAATAAAGAGTCTAAAACCATAGAGCTAAGAATTTGGTCCCTGTGATATGGTCAAAGCCTAGAACAATAACAAATGTCGACACTAGATTCCGAATTGCTTATTTATTTATTTATTTATTTATTTTTGTACACACACAGTAAATAAAACAGTAAATGGATACAAACTAAACATGTATACAATGGCGCCACTTATCTCTAAAGAGATCTCTTCCAGTGGGCCTAAGAGAGGAGATCGTGATGCAAACAGGTGCTGATGTGTGTGCAGGTTAATAAACTTACATAAACTATAACTACATAAATACACAAATACATACATAAAAAGATATATAAACATACATAGACGTACAATAATTAAGGTAAGGAAGCGAGATAGTGTTCCTTGACTCTCTTCTTGAAGCCAGGCACAGTTCTGCAGTTCCTTATATCGGTTGGAAGAGCGTTCCACAGTCTGACGGCATGAACGGAGAAAGAGTAGGAGAAGAAGTCAGATTTGTGGGAAGGACAATTGAGGCGGTAGGAGAGGTGAGGCCGGCATGATTCATCTGATGCACGCATCAGTGTGAACCGCTCCCGCAGGTAGGAAGGATATGAGGGATTGTGTAGGACATTGAAGAGGAGACATAATAACCGAGTATTTCTACGAAGGCGGATTGGGAGCCACTTGAGTTCCTTGCGAAATTTTGAGACGTGATCATACTTACGTAAGTTAAAAATAAATCGGATACCTAAGTTTTGCAACCGCTCAAGTTTGTATAAGAGCTCCTCTGTAGCATCCAGGCAGCAAGCGTCCGCGTAGTCCAAGATCGGCACGATTAGTGTTTGGGCCAGCGAGATTTTAGTATCGTGGGGCAAGAAACTCTGGAGACATTTAAGTGTATGAAAGGTGAAGTGGACCTTCTTGCTGACCTCGTTAATATGAGAGCCCCAGGACAAGTTGTTGTCGATAATAACTCCCAAGTTCTTAGCGGCATTGGTGTATTTGATAGGGATATCATCCAGCACGATAGCTGGAAGAGATGCCATATCCAGCCCTGCCAACATCTGCCGACTGCCAATTACCATGGCCTGAGATTTAGTGGGATTTATGTGGAGGCCGTATGACCTTGCCCATAGGCTGATGGCACTCAAGTCATGATTCATGACAGCGATGGCAGTCCGATACTCGTTGAGGGTAAAGTGCCTATACAGCTGTAGGTCGTCTGCATACAGATGGAAGTTGGAAGAAATGACTCTAACTGCGGAGTTGATAAAAATGGAGAACAAAAGAGGAGAGAGTACGCCACCTTGGGGCACGCCCGCAGTGAGATTGCACCAGTCAGACTGAGCGTCATTGTAGCGAACACACTGCGAGCGGCCCTGAAGATAGGATTTAAACCAGGTCACAGCCTCCATGGAACAATTCAACGACTTAAGGATACCAAGGAGAATGTCAAAGTCTACCGAGTTAAAGGCACTACTGAAGTCCAGTAGCACCAATACCGTAAGAGATCTACTCTCCATGGCCCAACGTATGTCGTCGGTCACCTTAAGAAGTGCCGTCACAGTGCTGTGACCTGTCCTAAACCCAGATTGAAAGGGACTAAGGAGATTATTCCGTGTCAGGTAACTAGTCAACTGGCGATGTACTATATGTTCAAGGACTTTGGATAGGAATGGTAGAATGGATATAGGACGAAATTGGGACGGGAGAGAAGGGTTTGATGTTTTAGGTTGCTGGTTCGGGATGAAATAAATACTTTTTTTTTTTTTTTTTTTTATATTTAGGTCGACAAATTGACGCCACTCGCCTGATGGTAAGCTGAAGCGACGTCTGGCAATTGAGGGCGACTCTCACAGTACACAGGAATACTATAGAGAGTGGCCCTCAACTTGACGACCCTGTAATGTGCCTCTTCACGCTTCGCTTAAAGAGCCCAGGGTTATATGTTGGAGGAAACACGTGCGCAGGCAGGGCGTTCCAAGCCACCATCGTTCGGCAGAGAAACGATCGTTTAAAACGCTCGGTTCTCGCGAAGACGGTTTCCACGGTATGAGGGTGACATCTCTGCCCGGCACGCGTTGTTCGGGATCGGAAGGGAGAGGGTGGGATCAGGTTGAAGAGCTCTTCAGAACACTCACCGTGGTAAATACGGTAGAACGCGGCCAAGGAAGCAATTGTTCGGCGCTGGGCTAGCGGCTCAAGGCTTCCCGTTACCTCCGGACAGTCTATAATGCGAACAGCGCGTCGCTGCATAGCGTCGAGTGCGTCCAGCAAATACTTCGCGGAGCCGTCCCAGAGGTGAGAGCAGTATTCAACGCAGGGTCTCATCTGCGTTTTGTACAGCAGACACCTCTGGTGCGGTGTAAAGAATCGCTTTACCTTGTTCAGTATTCCTAGTTTCCGCGAAGCTAGCCCAATACATCTCTAAATGTATTTTGTGTTATTGAGCTCTCGACGAACGTCTATGCCAAGGATGTCTAGATTGTCCTTCATTGGTAATATTGCATTCTGAAGAGTGGGTAGGGGAAGGAAAGGGGATTTTTTCGCTGTAAATGCACACGCCTGTGTTTTGTGGGCATTGAACTCGACCAAGTTCTCGGCACCCCATTGGGAGATACTGTCGAGGTTTCGGTCGAGATCACCCACGAGATGTCGTCTTTCCTCCTCTATCACAGATCGCCCCGCCGTCGGACGAACCGAGTAACTCCCGTGCAATGTACTGTCATCTGCATAGCAATGAATGTTCCCGAGGGAAAGCATATCATTGATATAGAGAAGAAAGAGAGTTGGTGACAGTACGGACCCCTGCAGTACCCCGGCATTCACTTGCAAAAAGCGAGAAGCCTGGTCATCGCAGAGGACCCGCACTCGGCGCTCGTTTAAAAAACTGGCAATCCAGCTGCACAGTTGAGGAGGTAGACCATATGCCGGAAGCTTGGAAAGGAGCGAAGCATGCCAGACCCTATCGAAAGCTTTGGCGATGTCCAGGCTAATAGCCAAGGACTCGCCGAACTTTTCCATAGCCTCACCCCATACATGCGTGACGAATGCCAGGAGGTCACCCGTTGATCGTTTTGGCCTGAAGCCATATTGCCGATCATTGATTAGCGAGTGATCCTCCAGGTATCGCATGAGCTGCTTATTAATAAGAAGCTCGAGCACCTTGCAAATGACTGAGGTGACAGCTATGGGTCGATAGTTGCCTGGATCGGATCGATCCCCTTTCTTGGGGATCGGTTGTACGTTCGCCTCCTTCCAGGCCTCCGGCACGAGGCCTGTAGAGTATGACAGGCGGTATAGACGCGTTAATACTGGAGACAACTCAGCAGCACATTTTCGTAGCACCACCGCCGGAATGCCGTCAGGGCCACTGGCTTTCCGCGTGTCGAGTGGCCGCAGCACTGCCCGTACATCACATTGCCTGATAACAATATCAGGCATAGTGTGGCCACAGTTGGCGATGGCGGGGGCCTGCAGGCCACGGTCATCGACCCGGGAATTAGCCGCAAAGAGGTCTGCGAGCATGTCCGCCTTCTCTTGGGCTTTGTGAGCCAGTGATCCATCAGGAAAACGCAGTGGTGGCAGCGAGGGTTGACAATAATTTGACTGTACGGCTTTGGCCAGTTGCCAGTATCCACGGCTGCCCGTGGGATGGCATGTGAGCTCCTGACCAAGCCGCGCGACGCGCTGGGCATCCGCTCTCTTGAAGGCCCTCTTGCTGAACCTAGTGGCCCGATTGTACGCTGCTTTGAGGCGGTTCACGTTCGGGTCACGTGCCGCCCGAGCCCTGACCCAGGCGCGATATGCCGACTGTTTTTTCTGGACAGCCTCGGCACATTCACGCCCGAACCAGGGGCGAGCTTTGCGGATGCTGGCGACATCAGTGAAAGGGATATAATATTCTATCCCTAGACTGATCTCGCCAGCAATGGCAGCAGCGCTATCCAAAGGCGCCTTCCCTACAAAGCAGCGCTGGCTCCACGGGACGGACGCAAAGTAATCGCGGAGACCGTCCCAGTCTGCCGACGAGTAGTGCCATAGTCGTCGAGTCATTTGTTCAGCACGAGCAGGCGGTGGCACTTGGAAGCTGGCGTGCACCACACAGTGGTCGGATGTGCCCAGTGGGGCGCGTACCGACACACTGTACTCGGCTGGGCGACTCGTCAGCAGTAGATCCAGCAAGGCGGGCGTGTGGTCTGACCTGTCAGGTATCCGGGTGATCCCCCGTACCATCTGGGTCAGCCCGTGGGAGAGAGCGAATGCATGGGCAGTTCGTCCCGCATGATCGGTCCTAAGGGACCCCAGCCACTCAACGTGATGACCGTTAAAGTCCCCCAGGAAAACCAGGTCAGCGTTCGGGAACCGCACCTGCGCATCGTCAGCCATCTCGCTGAGGTATTCGAAAAGCCTTGTTGTCCCAGTGTCCCCTGTGTGGGAGCGGTAGACGCACACGTAGATCTGGCTCATGGAGCCATGATCCACGTGCAGCCAAAGGACGGAGTAGGAGGGGTTCTCCAGACAGCGCAACCGGCGGCAGCAAACATCCGCCCTAACGAACACGCACACCCCGGCTTTATCGCGGAATTGTTCCTCAATGATATAGCCCGGGTAACAGAGGTACGACGTGTCGTCAGGGCGGCGTATCTGTGTCTCCGTTAGGAACATCACAGAAGGCCGTGCCGACTCCAGGTGATGGTGGACGGTATCGAGGTTTGCATGGAGTCCGCGGATATTCGCGAACTCCACCTCAAACGAAGTCAACTTTGTGGGGTTTCTAGGGGCCGCTGTGTACCGTCTATTCTCTTGTTGCACTGTCATTGTGAAATATGGGGAAGCGTGAAGACAGGGCGATATTTGGTGCGGCAGTAAGTGACAAAGTGCAGAGGCTAGCTTCGTCTAGAACCGTGTGGTTAGGTCGGAGCCGACCCGCCGGACGGAAGGGCTCCCAAACCCCCCTGATGCAAGGCCGCCGCTACCCCACACCGGTTACCACCCGGAGCGGCGACCCCACAACAGGATTATGCGCAACATGTGGGGCAGCCTACTGGGGTGGTTGGTCCCAGGCGGGCCCCATGACTATGTTGCGGGCGGCCGCGGCAACGCCGTTGCTAAGGGTCTCCCTGGCCGGCGAATCGACCCACACCACCCACACTAGACTCCGCTTCGCCCCCACTGGACCCCTGCCTGCCGCACCATACACCGCCCCGGGCCCGGCAGTGCAGCTGCTGAACCCCTAACGCAACCCAGCCTGGGCTGGGTTACTTGGGGGGCTTTAGCACAGCTGCACGGTGGTACCCCCCCGGACCAACACTGTTGTACCACCTGGTATCCACGTAGGGGCCAAAGCCAACACATGGGTACCGTAATATACGAACCTCGTCCGTTAATCAGCAGGTGCGCCACTAGCAGGTCAGGTCGCTGGGGCCCGATAGATGTAAGAAGGGCCCCTTTGCACCCAATTTGCAACCAATAATATGAGCATAACTAATGCTCTTATGAAGACAGTACATGCATGCAGAATGATAGGTATTGGACACAGAGCAACACGTTACGTTCGACCAGTAGCTCTATGTAGAGCAAAGGATTTCGGACTGTGCGGTACCGGGAATATTAGACTACGTTATGTACGTACGACCTGTAGGTCAGTTGAGAATTAGATCTACATGTATATAGATATAAAGTTTAACTTGAATCTATTACATACACTGCCGTAAATAATCTAAAAACTAGAAGTCAATCCACGAGGTTGTAAATTGTCAGTGACAACTACGCATCGATTTTCCCCTCAGGCAATTATTACTTTCCGTCTGCCAATTAAGTAACGTAGCAACGGTTATAGTATAAGAAGCTTCTAATATTCTGCCAATAAGATAAGATAAATAGATAAGAGATGATTTTAATAAATGAATTCGCCGATAAAAGGCAAGAAAAGTGAATGTATATTTAATTTGAATTGATTGGCTAGCCCAATTTCTAGGAGTAAGTGATAACTTATGTATTATCAATTGATCATGATCCATCAATCATCATTCACCGAACCTTTTCCCAACTCAGTTGTGGTCGGCTTTCCAGTCTAACTGCGATTCAGCTGAACTTTAATATTTTCCATGAAGCGACTGCCATCTGACCTCTACAACCCATGGGCGATATCGAAGTTCTACAGTTAGAACGGTCGGATATTTGATTTAGGGCTACAAGTACCCCCAACGACTGCCATAGATGTTCGTATGATCATGATCAATCAATCGGTGCAAGGTACCTTGTTATATTGATACGATAAAGTGACAGAAATAGCAATACAGAGAGAGAACTAACTAGACATTGAGAGATAATATATTTTCTATATATGGAATCAGAAAATTTATCGTAGCCCTATCGTTATTTGTTACCAGTCAAAGTTCAAACTTTGTTATCCTATGAAAACTAGCATAGATACAAAAAGCAATAATTATTGCCTGACTAGATATTTTGACAAACAAACATCAATTAACCAACGTTCCAAAAAGAGGAGGTTTAAAATTCAGTTGTTAATCAATGTTTCTTCAAAATTGAGGAATGCTTGACGCAGTTGACGTTTTGGTGGTGATCAACAAACACACCGCTGAAAACTGCCATTGGTAATTGCTCGAGCAGTTTCAAATTACGTTTTGTTGGAAAGTATACCTATAGGGGCTATAGGTGCTATATCTAACATACATAAGTTAGGTAGTACAATAATACCCCCTCGCTGGAGACCATGCTTCGAGCCATGGTCTCCAGCGGGAGTGGGCGGAACGCGGCCGAAAGGGGGAAGGAGCGTACCAACCCTCCCCGCCAAGTTCCCGCGGACTCATCTACGCCCAAGATCATCGACCTCCATGATCGGGGCCTTACAGAAGCAGGCTAGATAATATGCGGGATAAAACCCTACCCCAACGACGCGGGATTCTCATCCCGACCAAACCCCCGCCGGGAGCCACAGGAAATACCTTCTGCGTGTGAACCAGAGACGCTATTTCCTATTATGTGCTATCGCGTATTATGGGACAAGATGAGAACTATTTGACAAACTCTCGAAGCCGGGCCGAAAATCTCGGGCCTCTTAGATCTTGGTGAGACCATTATCAGAAGAAGCAAGTAGTAGGTAGTTTCCTATTATAATTTGGTATACTGGTTTCCTTGGGAATTGAATTAAAACGAAAAACGCGTTAGCTAACCACCACTGTTCCCTTTCTAAGAGGAACAGTCTACCAACTCTCTAAGAGTCCACTAGCCCAAGAGCTCGAAACTCGCAATCATATCAATAAGTATTCCGAAATATATTTGAGAAACGTTACCAAACTTAATTTGCTCAGAAAATTACCTATACAGACTAATTTGGAAGCAATGTTAACTAACACATTAATATTTTAACTAACTAGCCAAGTGACGAATAGGAGTACCTAACACGTGATAAGCAGAAGCAGTGTATGATTTCAACCGACATGATGTATGTATGTAATCTACTGTAGATTCGCATTGCATATTTTACATAATAAAAGACACAATCGCCAGTGACTACAATGACTGTTTAGCAAACAAATCAATACACATTCCGTATGCAATCGAAATACGGCCATTTAAATTGATCTCGAGTTTAGTAGGTTGGATGACTTAGGATATTCAATTTGTTCTATTCTACTATTATAACTTTTCGGATAGCTTATAAACTGTGGCAGTTTTTCTAATGGTTTGTACGGTTAACGTCATAGATTTTTTATACACTATAAGACTTTGAACTATTATAATTTTTTTTTACTATGTGAAAATGTTTTAAATAGACCTATAATTCCCATTTAACGTGTTTTGCGCAATGTGTTGCAGCTTAACAAGATATTTTTATAGCATACCTACTAATAAAAAGTTGTTTAAATGACCTCGCATCAGTCAGTTTTTTTTATTTGATCACTAACACCAAAAAAGGGGTCTTTTTACAAAAATCCGTTTATATGCGATATCTCCAAAACCGTTAACGTGGCTTTCCATAGCCACATATTGGAGGGATTCAATTTACCGCATCTGCCTTCCCCTTTACCCTCCTGCCCGGCAGACATCGAATCACCAGTAACCCTGCATATCAATGTTTCCCAGGGATGACGAGGTGAATTAAGACGGGATCGCTATTCGAAGTAGGCTTTTTTTAAGTTCCACGGCCGTCCCTGCGTCCATTGCCGAGCGCCTCTGGTGAGCACACAGGGAATTCCGACGGTTACGAGGTAGGTAGGTACATTTTAAAGTACAACAATGAATAAGTACTTTCTATCAAGCAAGACTCGTTTTACAAGTATCACGGGATTACATTATTTTACGACAGTAATATAGTGACGTACAAATAACTTATGTGACAAGCGTACGTGAACTTTACACCTTATCGAACGATACAATCGAACAGATCTATCGAATATCATCATAAAGCAAAACATTACATTATTGTAGGCATTTGAAGCCGTGGCACTAAATAAGATTTAGTATTTCTTGTATCCACTAAGTATCTACTAAATACGGCCGGCTCCGATCTTCGTCCAATTTTCACGTGGTATGCATTACTCTGAATTTAGTTACAGTATGTTAGTTACAGTCGGGACTACAGCCAGCGCCGCGAGAAATCGAGGCTCAGCGGTCCCAACTCAGCCAGGATCTCATGGCGACATGGACGGTGCAACTTGAGCAACCAAAGTGGGGAACCGCCCCCATAGCGGCGGTGAGACCGATCATGGACGACTGGCTGCAGAGGCGGCATGGTGACCTCACGTATTTTGCGACTCAGATCCTCACCGGGCATGGATGCTTCGGTGTGTATCTGTTTCGCATCCATCGTGAGGTCACACCCCAGTGTCAACACTGCGAGGCCTCCGGCGAAGACACTGCACTCCACACGTTGGTGAAGTGCTCAGCGTGGGCGAGACAGCGCCGAGACTTCGTAGTGGGTCTGGGCGTGCTTATCCCCTCGCTGGAGACTATGCTTCAAGCCATGGTCTCCAGCGGGAGTAGGTGGAACGCAGCCGTGTCCTTCTGCGAGCATGCATGCTCGCGAAGGCGGCCGAGAGGGTGAGGGAGCGTACCCTCCCCGCTGAGTTCCGCAGTCAGCGCCAGGGCCAGGGCGCCGCAGACTTCCGGCATTCTACAGGCCATGATACGAAGCATGGTCTGCAGCGGGAGGAAGTGGAACGTGGCCGCGTCCACCAGTATCCTCTCCTCCGAATGTCAAAGTCTGCACAGGGCTTCCGACCTCCATGATCCGGGCCTGAGGACGGCGGCTTAGCAGCCTACCGTCTTTACAGAAGCAGGCCAGAAGGGTTGCCGGGCTATGGAGTTTCATTCATCCACGCACGCCTTCACTCACCGACGTGGGATAAAACCCGATCCTCAAATGTGCGACACCCGACCCAAACCCAGAAAGGCCTGTGCGGCCTTTGGCCAAAGTCCGCCGGTAGCGCCCTGGGTTTATCCTTACGAGGGCGTACCCTGGAGGCCGTAGTAATGTTATCCAACCACACTTTATCAGGTAATAATTGGCTAATAATTAGCTCTAGCCGTTGCTATTTACCTACTTTTTTAATTGGAGTTTTTATGCAGATATGTCCAGAAGCTCAGTAAGTTGTGGCTATTTCACTTCTTGTTTTAGTTCATTTGACAGTTCATGGCGGAACTATCAAAAGACTATAATAAATATGACACGTAGTTATGATGTCGTGACATGTGTGGGTTCGCTCTATTTGACGTCACCACATGATAATTCAGAAAAAAAATCATACACATGGTGTATTCGTGTATTCAAACGTTGCCATATCATAACAAGTCACTTTTTTCCTATGTATGCTTAGATCTTTAAAACTACGCAACTACCACTACAATTTTGATGCGGTTTTCACCTAGAGTGGTTCTCGAGGAAGAGTTTTGTGTACCGAAGTAAATAATTTGACAAACGGGCGAAGCCGCGAGCGTATGCTAATAAAGTCAAAACACTATCTATTGCAAATTGCAACCTATAAATATGAACGGGACCGAAATTTAAATATGAGAAAGTAAAATGCATCTGGCAGTAAACACAGCTCAATTACAATAAAAAAAATAGGTACTTACAAATGCCGATCCATTCTCGCCTAATGATACGCCGATCCAGGAATGTCATAGACAACACAGCCACAAACACTATGATAGATCCTCTGAACATTTGGAAACTGCTTACATACGTCAGCGTCAGACCGATGTACATGATCGACGTCCCAATCTATTTGAAAATAATGATTTCGTAATGTCAGAGGAAGAGGAAGCATAATAGGTCTATGTTGCACTATTTTATCAAAACCTTTATAATATTACAAGGAAACGTTGTTCGGTATTGCACTTTGCTAGAGCGTTTAGGCCTGGATTTATGCCCAGTGTCAGAGGTAACCTAAAAGGCAAGCTGCCACGCGCTCCGCAAAAATCCAAGTCCACATTGTAAGTCGCTGTAACATATACTAGGTATGCAATGCATGCTGCTAACTCAGACTAAAAGAATAACATAGACGGAACGAATAGAACTAGCGAGTGAAGCCACCAAAAGGGATACTATATAGCAATGGGATCCCATTTCGCTCGCACTCCTTTGTGAGCAGCGAGTGTGTACGCACGTGCGATCACGGTTGAACAAAATATTATAAATATGCCGTATTGTGTGGTGAAAAGGTGTAAAAACACTTCAATTATTCATAGAAAGAATGCTGGATTATCGTTTCATAAGTAATTAACTATTTCTTATTAGATTTCATAACATTTTTCTAAATATTTTAGTTGCACAAACTAGGAACACAAAACCTCCGCCATATCATACAGAGTTGCCATAATTTTTTCATCATTTCCACAAAATATTTAGCAGTATTTATGGGAATTTATAAAGTACTGAGTAAAAAAAATCTGTGTCATCAATGTTGACAACCATCGAGGTTTCTAATCATCATCATCATCATTCGTGCGTTAGTCCCGAACTCCCGATCACATCTGTGTCCGGGATCTACTTAATACGTGGCTTGGTTATTTCGGCAATCTTGGAATTGACCGCTGTCTGACCTCCCAGCCATCCAATATATTTATGTTACTGTGTCAGTAGTTTAATTTCAGTCTAACACTACAAAGGCCTCAGTCTTAACCTAACGACTATTGATATCTACTTCATGTATAGTCAACGACAAAAGTAGCTTAACCAATAATTCTTATCTGTTGATCACTAATAGCTGTTAAACCGATCACAAAATCATAAACAAAACACGAAATATATTAACTTTGTCCTTGGGGATTCTAAAATTACTTGTACATTGCTGTGGCACATGCATTGGGATGTAAAAAAGAATAATAAATATTTTTGTGCTAATCAACTTTTGTTGTTGACTGTACTTTGTACTTACACTGGAATGAAGCTTTGTTCATTCATCTTAAAAAGGATTATTTTAATTATGAGAAATTTTTTGAAAGCTAGTAATTAAAGTGTGTTTACTCAGTGTTTATCAAGTTTTATTTTATTTTAACACTTCCCCATTTTAGGCACTTATCATAATAATCATTTGTGTAAATGACAAAATAATTGCAGATAACATTTACTATAACAAATATTAATTTTCCATATGTCCACTATATAGAGATTTTTAGGAGATTTTTTCATTTGCTGGCAACATTACGCACACGCCGTTAGTGGTATCGGTACACGGAAATCGGAGTCACACGCACACATTGAAAGTGTCATTTGGCTTCACGTGTTTATTCTACATGTTCCGTCTATGTTATTCTTTTAGTCTGAGGCTGCTAATTGCAAATATTGAGTGGAGCAAATGTTTTTATTACATATCAGAATCAAAATCGAACACTTAAATTAATTAATCGAATGAAAAAAAATCTATTTTCATTGTTGACGCACGTGTTTCTATGGCAACCATTTAATCATCTGGTTTTTCGGTGATGTCCAGGACATTTTCATGATTTCAGATATATGTACTCCCGGGTATGATGTCGACCAGCATGCCAAATTTGGTCAAAATCGGTCGGGCCGTTTCGGAGGAGTAGACGCCCAAACGATTTACACTTGTCGCCTAAGATTGAGCTCCGCTCAAATAATAAAACTTAGAAGTGACAATAAAAAAGCTAACTGTCATACTCATAAGTCATACATAACAAACATACGATAAATAAATAATGTAAATAATGAAAAATTGTTCATAATACCGAACAACAACGTTTCCTTGTCCCGCACCGCGAACTACTTAGTTCAAGAGTAACTAGTTCTTCTGTGCGGGAAAAATCAAGCATTACCTTGACATTGGCGGAATCATCGATAAAATCAATGGAGCCACGTTTTTAAAAAAAGAAGAAGAAGAAAAAACTATTATTAATATTTATGGGACCAAATGGCAACTATTCTGCACCGAACTAAAACAGGATCACGTAAATCGAATAAAAATCTCGGCGTAATCGGTGTACTTAAAAACAAAATATACGGATCGAAGTCGAACCTTCTTCTGAAGTCGGTTAAAAACATCAATTATGCGCGAAAAAATACAATGACATCGAAACGGACGCCTACTCGCGTTTACGAACGAAACTTTTAACAATGAAATTAGAACGTGAAACAATTGACAAATTCATATAATACGAACTTCGACCGAAATCGAAGTTTCGCTAGAATCGGAGTAGGTCTACAGTTAGATTATAACCTACCTAAGATCTTAGCTACCTAGTTATTTCGATGTCATTGCTTTTTTTACAATTTCGTAAAAGGTCTAGTATGTTGTGAGTGTTGAGAAAAGAGTATACACTCACCAAATCAAACATAGCGGCTGGCATCAATATAAAAGGATTGAAATTCTGATTCCCATTGGTGAGATGATGACCAGTGTTTTTTGTTTTGAAGTAAATTAACTTAAAAGTTACAAGACACAGCATCTCTCCCAGGAACATGGCATACGCCTGATTAAAAAGAAATAAAAATACTTAATATTAATATAAACTTCTAGGGGCTTGTGGCTAAGAAGTAACCAACTTGGTTAACATATTGCAAAGGTCAAGTAGCATCTAGCCAAGCCGGTCTTAGGATGGGTGACTATTTCTTAAGACCCCGTGACCCCTCCGCACCTCATAGAGCATGTAAAGCCATCAGTCCCAGTTGCCATACAAAAACCTATGGCAGTCGTTACAGGTAGTTGGAGCACTAAAACAGAAATCCGACATACAAACAAACAACCAATCATCAAAATAAATAATAAAAGATTCCTTGAATGTAATACTACTCGAAATAAACATCAATTTTGTAGAATTTGACATAAGTCAACTAGTCTATTTAGTGGTATAAAAGTCATGTATGAATTCCCAGTAACTACACTACACTATTAAGAGAAAAGTATACCGTATTAAGTAACTTCAGGAAATGGTTTATGTGTGAAACATCTAAAATATCTTCACAAACTATTAATATAAGTAAGATACTTACTTGTAGAAATGGATGGTTAAATGTTCGTTCAACACCATCAGAGCCTTTAGATGACAATTTGTCAGCCCATTTAGTACTTAAAGAATTAATTGAACCTGTGACTACTAACATAACGGCGAGAAACTTTGTATATCCAGACCATGCCATCCTAAAACAGTAAAATTAAATGAATAAGTAATTGTAAATTATTTTGTTTTAAAATTAAAAATTATTGTATTTATTTGACATTCTCACACGACGTCATCTAGCCCAAAGTAAACCTTAAGCTTGTATTATCGAATCTATAGAACTGATAAAAATTATGTACTAAATATTTTTCTTAAATACATATTACATAGTAAACACTCATACTCCGAAACAAATGTTTGTAGATCACACAAATATTTGATTCAATCCAGGAATCGAACCCGAGACTCAAGAGTTGAAAGCCGATGCTACAGACCATGCAACCTAGCAGTAAATTGTACTATTATTTGCCTGCTTATCTAAATGAGCATGACCAACACCATGTAAGAATTTTTGTGTACCCCATTTAAAGTTAGTAAATAGTGTGATATTTAATTTATAGAGTTTTGTAACTTTATGTAACAATAATCTCCTAATGTTGATTGCATACGAAGTTATACCAACATTTTATGTAGCTTATTCAGATAAAGAAATATACACATACATAGTAATAATGCGATTTCTGGAACTAAACTATACCAACATCAAATAAATTGGAAAAGTAACTTGACACAGATGACACTGCGGCTAGGGCAGCACTAATATGCAAATAATCTTAAAAATATAGAAGTTTGAATGTCGGAGTGGTATATTAGTTGATTAAAGTTATCTATGTTCGGTTATTTTGCAGACGTATGGGTTTGACCAACCTTTTTTGCATAAACTCTGTAGTCAATATCGCTTAGCACTGTCTTTTTTGATAGATTGTATTATGGGGGTACTAGGTTTTCATGAAGACATGAATCTTTGATGTTTGTACTTACGTATATAATTTCAATATTTAACAGACAATCTAATACCAGAGGTTATTTATGAATTGAACTACAAGTTTGGGAGTTATCGTCCATTATCTTAATCACAAATAAAGGTTGTATAATGTTGAAACAATGGTACTATTAGAGATAGTTTCATAGAATCTTTAATGATAAAGGAGCTGTTTGTTGTTAACACAACTTTTTAAATTATGGATATCTTTTAAGAAAGTACAAGACAAAATGTGATGCAGACTAATTTAATAATCTACTTACTATTCTGTTCGAATGTATAATTATATCTATACCTATACAATTATGTCTTATAATAAGTTAAGTACAGGATGTCTCCTGTACTTATCAGTAATAACTAAAATAATTAAAAATATTAAAATAAAGAAAATCACCAATAAATTCAAAGGATACTTAAATTAAAATCAGTATGTACATATGTACATAATTTTTGGGTAAAAATCACATTTGTTACAATTCATGAAATCATCCGTAACTGCAGTAGATGTATTGTATCTAACAAAAAGTATGTGACATTATGTACCTACGTCTTTGTTCTGTTTGTATATTATTGAGATTATAAACTGCCAATGCCAAGTGCTGCCAAACAACAACAAAAAGTAAAATTCTAATTACAAAACTCACCTGAGAGCCTTATCGTAAAATTAGAATTACACAATTATGAAATAAAATATTTACAAATTCAGAAATCAGTATTAATTAATATAATATCAATCAAACTTCAAAGAAAGAAAACTTTAAATAGGTACGATATCACCCACTGACTGGCACACACACACAGGCTGGCGAAACTCCTATACAAAAAATCGGTCGTATGAAGTGTAATGATATAATCATTACCAACCTCCTAACATCGAAAATTACAAATGGCAGCCGTCAATGCAGCCAATACAATCTAACTTATGTTACAATTCAAAATAAAAATGGAGGCTCATCAGTCATCACATAAACTCTTGATCATTTGATGATCATTGTTTATTTTTCTTACTTTATAGCATTTTATCAAAATTTACGTAATTTTAGACATAATTAGATACGTAGTTAATACTTTTATCATCTTTTCAGTGTTTTATAAGAAAATGAAGTGCGAAATATGTGGTATTTCAAGAAGTCGAGCGGAGAAGCACAAAAGACTATTTATGGCCCAATTTCCATTGAATGAAGCCCGGTAAGTAATTAATAACATAATTCTCATCTGTTCTGAGTCCCTTATATCATAATTAAGACAAATTTTGTTCAATTTTGTATAAAATTGTTGAACAAATTGTTCAGTCTGTTCTGTATCGATAGTTTTTTTCCTCGCCAATTCTAATTGACACCCTGTTTTGTAAACATTGTATAATTTTAATAAGTACTTAATTTATTTATTTTTAGATGTAGACAATGGGTCAAATTAACTGGTAAAGAAGACTTGGCTTATTTGCCAATAGAAAAACTGCATTAGCAGTTAAAGTACATCTGTGGAAAACATTTTAGACACAATGATTTTTGCAATAAGAAAACACGGCTTAGGCTAAAAGCCATACCGTGTATTGGAATTACTGCTGAGCCATTGTCCGAAGAAATTATGCTAGAATTCCCACTACACGTTAAAAAAGCTACAAACGTGCTAGCTCCACTTTGCAGTGTGAATATTGGTAAGTTTTGTTTGTAGTGTTGAATGAAATCATCTATGTTGTAAATATTAGAGATTTTGTTGTATATCATCTATTACTTACCTGTTAGAAATTAGGTTCGGATTACGTAGGTAATATAACCTGGGCGCAGGTTTAATAATAATATTTTTTAACATTTTCAGATTTATGTTCACAAATTGCATGGGAACACAACTACTGCAAGTGTCTGGATCTGGCATCAGTCATAAGTATTGCAGTACCTTCTTCATCGAGTGAGGCCTCACTTCAGAAAAGAATAAGGCCCTTCAGCCCAAGTAGTAATTCTACTCAAACTTTAAAATCAAATTTCCTGGCAATAAATGGATGGAAGCTGGCGCTCGGAGTTACTGGTGAAGATGACGGAGGCCTTTACCCAGACAGGGGTCCATATCTGGCTGACACCAGGCTAATGTACATTCGCCCACATTAAAAAAGGTTTGTTGTTACCTAGTAAAATAGTGCTGGCGTTTATAGGCGTCATTTAATGACCTATATGACAAAATGTATTATTTTCATTTCAGTTTCAAAATTGCTTGAAATTTTTTTATGGAAGCTGGTGCTTATGGTGTCAAGGCTGAATATGAAGAAGGCGTTCACCTAGACAGGGATCTATACCTCGCAGCAAGACTAACGATAGGAATAGCAACTCATGGAAATTACTAACAGTTATTACATTAGGCACTGTTGAGGCAACAAATACTGGTCTCATCTTGGGGCGGAGCCAGCAGGCTTCCGAACCGGTCCATACGTCACACGACGGAGCGCAGGCCGGACACCTAGCCGACGAGCATCTACCAAGACACAAGTTCTCACAACCTTTTGTACCTTAAATTATTTTAATATAATATTTGCAACCGTTTGGGAGTCTCAAATCAATTATCAAGAACCCAGGCCCCAACAGGTACTTTAAAAGTTATGTAGGTAGTCTACTTTTAGATATATGGTAAAAAAAAGAGGTGTTATTAATTAAAAATATTTTGTTTTATTTTCTTTTACCTCAAAATAAAATTTGATATATAATAGTACCTACCTATGAGACGATGGATTGCAGAACATCCCTACTTATTTTTCTCCTATGTTGGCTGCATTGACGACCTGCCATTTTTAATTATTAGGTTGGTATTAATTATATCATTACACTTCATATGACCGATTTTTTTTAGTCCCGTCTCTTAAACGTAGTGATTATATACTCTTTGGGCACACAGTGCTCAGTGTAAACAATGAAAAAGTATTTATTTATAAAAATATACATTATTATATACTAGGTACAATAGAAAATGAAATTAATACTAAATTTAATTATGCTATTTTAAAAAAAATTTAAAAAGTTTGGGCCCCGCGGTAGGGTGCCCATCATGGCGGCGGCATTCCCGCGCTGTATGGCGATGCTTATCCGCTGCGCGAGAAATCCGCCGGCTCGTAATTCTCCCGTTACCTCCCTGAGCCGTTTGCTGAGCTCCTTGAAAAGCGAGTGGGCGCCCGGACCCCACGGGCCCAGTGTCTCGACACCAAATGCGACAAAGTCGTATTGAGTGCCGAGACAACTGTACTTGCCCACCTTCGAGCGCTCACGTACCTCGGCCGCCGCGCCGGCACGTTTGGCAGTTGCCGGAAGATAGGACGCAGCTAGTGTGTCGGCACACGTGGCGTCCCACACTAGTGGGCGACCCATCCTCCATGGTATCATCGACATCCCGTCAGGTCTCTTACCATCGTCCCGTGCAATGTGCTGGGGCTCCAGAATCGCAGGGACGTTTACACTGACGAGACACCGTCGCAGGATATCGTTGATCGCGGCATGGCGGGATAGGCGGCCAGCACTTGAAGAGCAGGCAAGCCCATGTTGACCTAGGCGATCCACACTCGCTCCACAAGAAGCACAACTATGTTCTACACAAACCTCGGCCCCCAGCCCGAAGACCGATGGCGAGTCGGAGAGTGTTGTGTTCAATGAAAGTACCAGTGTTGGGGGATGGGTAGGCATGGAGCCTGTGGCCGGATTCCTGTCTTGACACTGCTTCCAGCCTGGCGCGATTTTTTAAAGATGACGAGGTATCAATGAGGGTTTGTAAAATATGTTGGCATGAAATGTTATCCCAGGCCTTCTGATTTTTGAGAGTGGGAGGGAAATTTGGACTCGGTCCAGCTAGCCAGGCAGTTTCAGCCTCGACCAAGCTCGCGATCTCACAGTTTGTAGCCGCGGGGGCTTTAAGGATTTTTCCTGCGAGGTCAGACGAGCTATGGATTGAGGACAGAAATGCTGGCAGTGCTACAGTAGAGATTTTTCGGGTTCCCAGGCCACCATACCTAATTGGTAGGGAGGCTTGGGTCCATGCCTGCTCGCTTAGTCTGATATTTATGATAGCTTCAATTTGGAATTTTATTGTATTGTCCAAGTCTTGGGTTAGATGGGGAAATTTCCACACTGGGCAGCAGCTGAGCAGGTACGTAAATTTAGGAACAAATAGACAAAACTTAATGATGAAAAGAGCGGAATGGCTGCTAATTTTAAGGAGGCGGTCCGAAAATTCATTAAATTTAGAAACCGAATTTGTTAGAAGTGGTGGAATGGCCTCATCAAAAATAGGTGAACCAAGGAGGCTTAGACTGTTCTTTGTTACTATATTGATATTTGGGGCTACGCTATTAAAATTATTAACTATGGATTGAGCAGAGGTTGTGTTTATTTTGTCGTTAATGAAGAGTTCAGACTTATTAAAATTTAAATGTAAGCCAATGAGATCAAAATTTTGTTTTATCATTACTAAGTCAGTTAGAACAGTCTGAGCGTCCCCGGCTATGGTACCGTCATCTAGGTACCATATATTCAACTTTGAATTTACTTTGTGGATTATCGAATTAATGGCCAAACTGAAGATTGCTGGACCGAGGGGATCACCCTGCTGACATCCCACAGCCGAAATAATTTCATTATTTTTGTGTAATAATTTAGAAGGACAGTGATAACACTGTAACATAAAATTGTAGATCTCCGGAACGTATAATTTAATTTCATTCAGGAGGATGTCCCTGTTGACCGAATTAAAAGCATTTTTTACGTCTAACTTAAGGATCACTTCACATTGATCATCTTGAGCAAAGGTGCGTACGGAATGTACCGTCGCTTCGCAACCTCCACGGGTTCCGAAGCCAACTTGTACGGGTTCGAAAAGGGACTGAAATTTTGACCGTGTTAGCCGAACACAAATTTTGGCAGCCAATCGCCGCAGAGTGGACCCTACAGCGATCGGTCGTACACCACCATCTTTTTTAATTAAAGCTATTAAATTTGCTCCGTATAGGATAGGCGTAACTTCCTGGCACACAGCCCCCTTCAACATGATGTTGACTAGTCCGGTTAGGGCCGAGATGACGTGGTCGCCACCTGCGCCCACACCGTGGCTGGTGAGGTCTTTGAGATGCTGGGGGGAGATGCCATCCAGTCCAGACGCCGAACCTATAGGGAAAGAAGCAATGGCAGCAACAACATCTTCTTTGGCGTGGAGGCATGTTGCAACCTCAGATGGTGGGTCTACAAAAGGTAGGGCCTGGGGGGTGTTTCGATTGTAATGCTAAGGCGGTCTCCGGTGTATCAGGTGCTATGGTGTCATTAGAAAAAAGAAGCCGAGCGGCACCCTTTAGGTCTCCGTCTTGCACTTTCTCTTCAACTTTAGAGAACAAGTCTTTGCTATGCGGAGGCCGTGGAGGTGCCGCTGGGGGTAATTGAGTGTTAGGGGCAGTGTTATTTTTAATTTGTTGAGTGAGTGAGGTTTTAGTTTCGGGGGTGGCGTGTAGAGTTCTGTAAGCGAATGTTAGGAGGTCATGCCAAGAAGCGGGGTTGTTGTCACGAGTACATTTTCGAATGGTATCTGCTAGAGCCGAGGCTACGCAGGATCGGGCACCCCGGGGTATTCGTTTTACGATGCTAGTTGAATGTTTCAGTTGGCTAAGGTGTGAGTGTATGGGGGATAGTGGTGAGTTGTTGAAAGTCAGGAGGTCGAGGTTTTGGCTACATGGAGGTGAATTAATGATACGAGCGTGATGAATACGTGATTGATGTACATGAAGTCCTTTTGTGCTATGAAAAGATCGTGAACACACTTCACAGATGTGCATACGGCTCGAGGAAAAGGAAGTGTTCCTTTTCCTCGAGCTTACTTACTTACTTACTTATATATACTTACTTACAGTAAAATATTTAAAAAGTACTTAAACTATTAGAAAAAATATAACTAAGGAAAATAATTGTTCAGGGCTAGTAGTAAAAAAACGAAGAAATTGAAAGGGTAGTAGTGTTTGCTTGCAAAGATTGATTCATTTATAGAATTTTAAATTTTTCAATTTACAAAGCTCCCATCCAACCATATCATAGACTTATTACAACACTGTGCGTACATAATAGCGGCTGGTTGCCACGCAACCGTTACTATGGTTTCGTATATTGTTACACTTTCTTTTGCACATACATATGAATTATAATGGATTCTGATTCTGTAATTAGTACTTTAATATCATTCATAACACTTCTATCACTGAATTAGGCTATAAACTCAACATTTTGGTATATTTTATTTATGTAGGAACGGTATTATATTTTAGATGTTAAAAAATACGGAGCAACTATATTGACAGCTTTTGACGTTTTATTTTTTACAGTGTAAACTGTAAGTCAGTGTCAGTGTTGTTATAAAAAATTTAACAAAACTCCTGCAAAGTTGTCTGTCTGTTTTTTTTCTGGCTTTTGCATTTCTGCATTTAGCCAAAAACAAAACTTCTACCCTAACTTTTGTTATTGGTATTGGATAGGAAAATTTTGGATAATATGATTTTGAAGAGTAAAAGGATTGAGTAGGATGAGGAATATATACACGTAATAAATAACTAGTGATGTATTTACAATGATAATTATTATATAATTTATTATATTTTATATTAGGTACATGAGTCTAGGAATGAAACTAATATAATTATATACATCAGAATTACATAAGCTTATTAAACTTTGGATGGATGTGGGAAACGGTACAGGTACTTTTACTTAAATTAAAAAGAAGCTCCGAGCTGTTATTTAGGGGACACGAAAAGAAAAACCATGGTTTACGTCTCCAAATGCCCCACAAGACCAGAGAAGGCTATCCACAATGCGAAACCTGCGTAGGTTAGACGGGGTGCAAACATGTCCCAATCTAAGCCTACAAATGATGGTAGTGGCAGGTTTACTCAGGTGTATTTTAGAAAACCACGGTTTTTAATGTAATTGAGGTGGTATTGAGCGATAGTAGTGCCCTTTATTGTCCAAACTCCAGGATCGGTGCCATTTGTCTCGTAGATAATTGTTAGGCAAGGATTCCAAGTCATGCATGTAATTCATATTAGGGATACAAGTCTCCATCTGTAATTGCTTCCTTAGCTAGTTGATCAGTTTTGTCGTTACCGGAGATACTGATATGACTTGGTATCCAAGCTACAGTGACACTGTATCCTTGATTTGAGCACTGCTTTATTAGATGACGGATTTTGAGTAAAACAGGAGCTAATTTATGTATTTTAGAAGGCGAACGCGATAGGGCTTGTAATGCGCGGAGTGAGTGACAGAAAGGTCACAGAGCATTAAAGTTTTTGATACCTTCATGAGTATTATATATTCTAAAGCTTTTAAGATACCAGTACATTCCCCAGTGAACACTGAGGATTTTGGTGGTAATTTAACTTTAAGAACGATTTTGTATTGTGAATGGTAAACTCCGACGCCGACGCAACTGTTAGCTATTTTTAATACATCTGTAAATAATTGGTGGTACTGTGACCAGTCTTTCTCAATAATGTTATTAAATTTAAAATTTTCCTAATTTTCTTTGTTAATTCCTATGTCAAAAATGATTTCAGGACTAACAACAAGAGTGCTATATGGAAACTGATAGAGAGGTATGCGATCCCACTCACTGATATATCCGTGGGTGGAGGCTACTAAATGTTTTAACGCTGTTCACTGAGGAGGTTCCTTAAATGTCCAGTAGTCATAGTCAGAAGTCTACCAACTGTGGAAGGTGTTCTACTTTTTTAACTAACGGGTGATCTTTGATTTGTAGAGAGCGCGGATAGTACCTATCACTTTTGAGAGGGATCACAACATTCCACCTGTAAACAATTTATTAGACTAGATCTCACGGTACCTACCAGTAATAATTCTGAGCGCTTTGGATTGAATATTGTCTAGTTTTTTAAAAGCGCTTACAGGACCTTGCTCTGGCAGGAATGTTCCGTATTCATCCTATCCTATTTCTGATCATAACAGATGTGCTGGGTTACAAAACTTCAGGGGCACTGGGCCATTTGATGTCCTCCTCGCGGTGCATCCTTAGCCTGACGAAAATTAAATGTTATTTCGACTAAACTTTCGTTCAATCAGTAAGAAAAGGTCAATGATTCTCTCGATCAAAAAGTTGAGGACAACATAATAGTTTCTTCGATGAATTAAGAAAAAATCAATTGTGTTGTCGACAAAGCGTCTCGGGGTGAAACGAATTTCGACGAAAACACCCAAAATTTATATATTTTGAGATAATAATATGCTGTGCAATCAGTATTATTGCTTAGGAAAAGGACTTTTTTAATACAAAACGTAGGTATTTTGATTAGCACTAGAAAATACATAAGTCCTAAAATTGTTGTCTCGGGAGATATTTATTACCTGTGGTTAAGTTATAATTAAGCAAAAGGGTCTTCAAACCAAGCCATAAAATCCCAAAAAAAATTAAATATTGATTGATTGACTTTGTTTGATTGTTTGTTTGTGTGCGGCTGTAAAGTGATAAAAGTAGTGTTAGTTAGTGCCCAGTTAGTGCCTAGCTAGTGGCTCACTGAGCCCGACTGAGCCTCACTGTACATTGTACATTCTACATTGAAGTATATTCTACTGTAGTCTTTGTATCCATTTTGTATTGTACCTAGTACATATCACACGACATTAAACTTAATATTTTGAGCTTTAACTTCGATACCAACTTGCAAATCGAATGACGTCCCCCGCGGAGGCGGCGGCGGCGGACCCGTCGGTCCCTAAAGAAGAGGGCACTGTCGCCACTAAAGAGGAAAAGGCTGAAACGGAAAAGGATACTGATAAAGATGCTGGTGCAGGCCACGCTTTAGGTGATTTCATTAATCAAATTGAAAACTACACCCCTACAATACCAGACTCGGTCGTTGCTCATTACTTGAACCAGGCTGGCTTCGAATCTCAAGACCCGAGGTAATTTGAATGTATTTTGTTTTCTAAGCAATGAAATCGGACATCGCACATTGATATTGATCGCAGGTTAGTGAATTCTTGAACATCTGGCAGGACGTGCCTACTGGAAAAGGAGGGCGTTGGTTGGACCCCAGGCAATTTGTTTTTGCCAACAAACTGTGACACAAGTTCACCGAATACAGCATCCAACTTCTGTGTCTTATACAGTACGTCTGTAATAAGCTGGTTGTATTGAATTGCCTGTGATTACTACTACTGTGTGACCTAGTGACTGATGCGGTGGCATAGTGAGTTAAATGTCCGACGAATGTGCTAGATCTGCTTCTCTATGTCAGTAGGTAGGAATCACTTGAGCCCTGGAGATGTTATGGGGCCTCCCCTTACCAACTTTAATTATGCTTTCCAAGTAAAGATACATAAAAATGAAAATGTATAGACATGTTACATGCGTAGTAACTGTAAAAGTAAATACTTCATACCTTTATAGGGCACAATGATGACAAGTAGCATTAATGAACAGTACAAAAGAGAGAATAAGTAAAGTAAAAAAGGTGTCTATAATTATTGGAACAACTGCACTTCAATTCTTATGTCCATACTGCAGGCTTAAGATGAATCATACAAAATGGTTTGTATTTGAGTCTTCATGAAATGCACTCTAAGTGCAGTAATATCACTAACTGTTGCACACAGATCTGCACGCGTGGAATCCAAATTCACATTCCGAAAACTATTTATTTACTACAAATTTTTATCCAAATCTGTCCAGTTCTTTGACCATGAAAAGGGTACAAACAAACACACTTTCGGATTTATAGGATTGTATAAAATAAATGTTGTTTATAAATATTCCAGATTGATCCGCTTGTTCGCACTGGCATCCCAAAAGTACCTCTCGGACATAGCCAACGATGCTCTTCAGCACTGTAAGATGCGAACAACTACCCAGGTGGGACAGGGTTCTAAAGCCCAGAAAGTCCCTAAAGAGAAGAAGTTCGTCATGACTATGGAGGACCTGGCTCCAGCCTTGCAGGACTATGGAGTAGGGGCTCGGAAACCAAATTATTTTGTCTGATATTACTATACAGCAAAATGATGATAAAGATATTTCTTCTATATGAGTATCTTTATCAGATATGGGTTTAGATCCCACAAATAAATAATAAAATAAAAAGAAAGCTTCTTTATTCCATTCCTTTTTTTAGTTTTTTTTTTAAGTCCGATCAAGCGCGGCTTCTTACGTCCATTGCCGGGGGTCGCTGGTATGCTCCAGAAGGTATTGCCAGTGCGCCCGGTGGTTTCCAGTGGCGCCCGGCGATTTCCAGTGGCGTTTGGCTATTCCTTTCCTTAGTCTAATATTTTTGTCTTGTTTTTATAATACTAAGTAAAACAGAAATAGACCCCTTTTGGGTATAAACCGAGGGTCTACCTGTTTTAACAGTGGCCTGCACTATCTTTTCTTTTGTCTACCAACCAACTTTTCTTTTCCCTAACGGGCGTGACGTAACGGGAGTTTGACGGATGAGAGTAACCAAATGAGATCGAATTAGACATGACACGAGCTCCAAGTCTTTTATATTTAGATAGACTGCTTCGGTGGGGTGGTCGGTAGTGCATCGGCTTTTGACTTCGGAGTCTTGGGTTCGATTCTCCGTTCGAATCAAATATTTGTGTGACCCACAAATATTTGTTTCGGAGTTTGGGTGTTTTCTATGTATATTATGTATACGACGACCGCGTTGGTCTATGATATTATGTATGTATTTAGAAACATATAAGTATGTTTATCAGTTGTCTAGATCCCATAGCACAAACTTATAGCTTAGTTTGGGCTAGATGACGTAGTGTATGTGTCCAAAAATATGTATGTATATGTATAGACCCAATATTTGCATGTCAATGTTAATTGACGAAATATGTGAAACATAATGTAAATCCCAACACTCCATGTAGGTACCATATTTCTGCAAATAAATACGTTTTATTTGATTTGACAAAATAAGGCCATGTGGTCCGGTTATCAGACAGAAGGTGGACTAAAAGAACAACAGCATGGCAAGGTCCAGCAGGCAGGAGGTAAGTTAGCAGACCCCAAATGCGATGGGTGGACGACATCATTCAATTAACAGGAGTAGAACAGATTTCAACAGCTACAAACAGGGATAACTGGCAGTCTATGGAGTCCAGAGTCCATTATAATATGAAGAAAGTAATGATACTAATATAGCATGTTAAACTAACCCTACTAATCTTTAATAACAATGTTATAAAACCCTAGAAATGGCAATAAAGGCTTAATAAATAAAAATAAAAAACGGGCGTGACCACCCCGTCAGCTGGCCACCGCATGGTATGCGAGGTCTCTGCACCGTGCAAGTTGACCTGCCCATTGCCACTTTAGCCTCCGAGCTTGTTTTAGACTAGAGCATCTGTAAAATTTTATGGTTTTTCTAATAATTTACACCATGCATTGGTGTGGTACTTACTGTTCACGTTTTGATAATGTTAAGGAGTCTAGGTACATATGTAGTTAAAAAGGTGAGTAAAATAAGGGAGCCACGTTTTAAGGCTTTATTAGTACCTAATGCTGTCGGGACCATGGCGTTTTCGTTCTTAGTTTTTTAAATGTGGTGAATGAAGCACTTATTTAAGACAGATTATAACCAGAGATGTTATGTTATATCATTGATTATAACTAGAGACCGGATTATATGCATTTGCATATTTAAGTAGCTCTCAGCGGTAGTACCATATTTCACCTATAAGATCTAATTATGATGCATATTATCGGTACATTAACATTATTTTTCCGAGTGCGGTACACTCACTCCGCGTTCCAAAATGCGATAAAAGTGTGAATCCGACCAGAGTCACATTTGATGGGCGATAGCGACGATGGCGTGATCTCCTCTCCTCTCCCTCTCTGGTCGGATTCAATCATCATAAAGTTACACCATTTGGTAAGGCCGACGCGACTGCCTTTGCTTTTAAAATCCTTGAAATTAACGCGAGTTCAACAGAGAATAATTAGAAATAATAATAGTCACATAATTATATACCTATAGACGTCTATATAATCTAAGATATAATAGGTATAGCATCTCTAGTAGATACAAACTTGATGGTACAGAACTTGGTGGTAGAGAAGGAAAACTTGAGATAAAACCCTACACCAACCCGTCTGGCCAGCGTGGTATCTATATGTAAGCTAAATTCCCCCCTCCTTGGTGGAGGCCTATGCCCAACAGTTGGCGTCAAATGGGGCTGCGATGATCTCTGGTAGGTAGTTATAGGGTACAGCTTCTTCAGATTTTGTTATAGGGCTCCAAATATCCGTAACGACTGCCTACTGACTACTGCCTACTGCCTACTGACCGACTGTTCGTATGACAACCGGGACGGACGCGACGACTTAACGTACTCTCCGAGACACGGATACTAATATATGTTACATACTTAATACTTACATATGTTACATAATCCTAGGCGCTATGGAGGAGTGCGGTGTCGGGGACCGTTGAATCCTAGGCGCTATGGAGGAGTGTGGTGTCGGGGGACCGTTGAATCAATGGTTCCGGGACTATCTCGGAGCTCGTTCGTACCGCGTGAAGGTGAGTAACACTTTCAGCGACAAGATACGGGTGAACTGCGGGGTGGCTCAGGGTTCAGGGTGTGGTCCCGTCAGCTACCTGAGCACGTAAATAGCCTGTGTAACATACTGCAGCAAGCACTGTACTGCGTACATGTATGCTGACGACCTATGCGTGATGCGGGCGGGCTCTGATATAGACGAGGTTTGTAGATTGGTACAACAAGACATAGACTCGATTGTGAAATGGTCCCACGACAATGGTATAGTATTAAACTCTGATAAAACTAAATTACTTGTGATAAGTTCGCCATACACACAACTCCCAACGCAGGCTGTACCTTTGTATACACACGAATTCTCGTGCTTCCATAATGGCTTATCCCATTGTAAACGTAAATGTATTGAAGTAGTTAATTGTGTAAATTACCTAGGTATGAAAATAGATAACAGCTTCTCCTGGCTCCACCATATAGAATACATTTGTGACAAACTAAGAATATTGTTAAGTAAATTTTATCATTTGAGTTACAGGGTTCCTATTATGACATTAAGATGTATATATATGGCGTTGGTGGACTCGATATTTGGGTACGCTTTCGACTGCTATGGCCTTTCATTCAAAACTGATAAATTACAAGCAATACAAATTAGATTTATTAAATTACTCGTTAGCAATAAAGTCAGAGAAAAACATAAAAATGATTATACCCAATTGTACAAAATATGTAAAATCCTACCAGTTTCTTTAAAACATAAGTATTTAATATTAGTAAATATCCACGGCGGTCGGGAGAACGACCTGACAAGGGTCACCAACGATCATAACACCCGCTCGATGACCTCCTGCAGATATGAGGTCCCTAGGTAGAATATATAACTACTATGGTGACAGAACATTAAAAAAACGACTAACCTTATCTTTTAAATAGTCTGCCGGCGGATATTAGAGACGAGCCCAGTAAAACTGTTTTTAGAAGAAAACTAAAAGGATATCTGTTGGATTCGATATAAATATAAGTAGTGTTTTTGTGTTTCGTTTTTAACGCTATTTGTAACACCTACTGCATAGCATAGGTATTGAAAGTGTAATGTACCTATTGTGTAAATGTACGGAGACTCGATCCCCCCCCAGTCAAACCATTGACTCGGTTTTGAGGGACTATGAAACTAGCTTGTTTGTCTATTACTGTACCTAATTAATAAATTAAAAAAAAAAGTAGGTACCTACTTAACTTACATAAAAAATATCCAAACTATAAAACAAATATTTGTGGATGACACAAATATTTGATTCGGCACGGTTGTGTGTGTAAAATTGATAGGGAGGAAAATGATTCCACTTTATAACCCTAGAATTTCTATTAATAAAGTCACCCCTTACCGCGCATGTCCACAGCCCGGGCTGTCATATTCCGATGTATAAATAGGCAGATGTAGATATATTTTAGCAGACAGATCGATAGGATGATATTAGTTCCATTTGATTAGGCCGACGACCTATGCTTTGCTTTGCAAGCGAGTTCAACTGGTTCAACATAGAGGAATTAGAAATAATAATTTCAGTGGTTTTAGGTTTTAAGGACCGTTGTTATATGTATGGACGAGGTTTTTTTTTAAATTCCGCTGTCTGAAATGAAATGAAATGAAATGAAATGAAATGATTTATTTATTTGTATAGGTCACTAAATGGCTCTTACAAACTTCAGTAAGTACTTAAAATAAAAAATGTCATTGCTTCTATATTTACATGTACTGCCAGATTCGCAAAGCAATAAGTAGAACCGAGAGAAATAACCTGGCAATAAAACTCTCGGTCTATGGCCGCTACCGCTGTCACGTCCGTTGCCGGGCATCTATGGCTCGCACGCAGACGGCAGAAGGTACTCGTATTTCCAGTGGCGCCCGGCGATGAGAAGGTACTTACCTAATACCTATACTTAAGTAAATGTCGTAGATAGGTACTAGGCATGGACGTAATATAAGGTACTAGGTACCTCTTCTTTATCATCTTAATATACAGGGTGTAACATTTAAATAGGTAAGTGTGAGAAAGTCTGAAACTGAAGTTATAAGACATACGAAGATCTGTTATTAGGAACCATGTTATCGATTTTAGTAAAAACGGAAACCGCATTTACAGATTAAAAGAAACTGTACCTACCTACTGTCGAACACCTACTAAAATAAAATTTAGACATGTTTCATAATACTTACTTAATATATATATATATAATATTTACTACCTACACAGTCAATATCCAAATAGAAATAGTACCTACCTATAACTTATTTTTTTCAAAACGTTCCGGTTCTTTCCCGAGCTGAGTACCTTACAAGTAACTTTTTAATCTACGAATGCAGTTTTTATTTTTAAATAGGTAGGTAGTTAAATCTTTACTAAATCAATATACTTACGTAAAGGTTAGTCATTAAAATAGTCATTAATAGTCGTACATTAAAAAAAAATAGTCGTATTATAGTTTCGGCGTTATAGCTATAAGTTAATGAGGATTATGGCTTGAACGTCAAGCTGTAATCCTCATCTCTGGTGCAAGCAAACGGTAAAACCTATCGAATTGGTTTAGGTTCCAAAAAATAGTCATGAAATAGTCGTAATGACATGCCAAATCTCAGAAATAGTCCTTAAATGGTTCCAGAGATATAAAGGTATTGTTGGGTAGGTTGAGGATTATGGCTTGCACATTTGAAAACTTCAAATATCTCCGGAAGGCGGAATGCCTGCGATTTTCGGTTTAAAGTTTATGCCAAAAAATAGTTGTAAAATAGTCGTATATACCTATATTATATAAATCAGCTCAAATTTATTGTAGCTTATAAATTTGAGCTGATTTAATTTGAAAATAAAATGTTTTCGTTTGCCCTACCTTTGTATGGAGTACAGTCGTGCACAAAATTGGTAACTTCATATGATTTTATTGTAAAATATTCCGCTTAATGAAGCACACAGCTTAGCGCTCCTTTTTACCACTTTTAAAACCGCGTATACAATCGTATATTTACCTTTTAGTACTTTATTATATATTTATTTTTTATTTAAAGATAAATAAAGTATATTATAGATTCGGTACCTAAGGATGGTACCGTAGTTCGGCAGAATTCCGATAGGTGGATCCAACGCTAACCCTTAGCCCGATCTAGACTTTTAATATGAAGTAAAGATGCACCGTCGGTAGTGGTCATCTTAGCTCAGTGGTGAGAGCATTCCCCTTGACGGGAAGGTCGAGAGTACGAGTCCTGCCGATAACATCAGTTTTTGTGTTTTATAGTATTTGTTCAAAATTTTATAAGATTCCAAAATGGTTTAGATTGGTAGGGCCTAGGGCGCTTACCAAAACACGAAGTATAGGTACACCAAACATTTAAACAAATTACTTTAACTGGGGTGAGTAGGGGGTGTGAGTAGGTAATAAAAGTTGTTAATTAAATAGTTGTATTAACTTCCACTTTATTAATAGTAGGTAGTCATTAAAGTTACAATACAATTATATAATTACTGTACTTACAATACAAGCAGAAACAGCAAGTTTTTTATGAGATGGGTCATCGATCAAATATTTCTTTGGTACTTAGTATGTTTTGTTCTATGCCGAAGCATCGACGGCGACAACGCGGACGCGGGTACGTGGACACGACGCGCGACGGCGACGGCGAAGCGTTACAATTTCGTGACTAAATAAATAATAGAAGTGACCCTTTAGACCCTAGAAGAGATCTTTAAATAACAATGCATTCATGAGGATAGACCAAACCACGGACAGGCACCACAGGACATGCTGAAACAAAAAAAAATAGTTGTAAATACAATGTCTGATTCATTGATTTTATTATATTACCTACGTATTGAGGTACCTTTACAATTCAGGTAAGTAGGTACTGTGAAGATCGGAAGGCTCGCACGCTTCGCATACGACCTCATTAAGCATATTGAAAAGTTGTATTGGCTGGTTACAAATTTGAGAATTTAAATATTATAAAACATAAACTGTATAAAACAAAATTGAAGAAAAGAAGATTGATTCGAAGGAGGGCTGCGGTGGCGGACACCTCAGCTCCTGAAGAAGAAGTATAAAATGAATTAAGAATAATTGTAAGAATTGTTAAATATAATTAGTCAAGGGGAAGAAAACGACTTTTATTCAAAGTATATACGATCCCGCGTACGTGCTATCAGTGCACCATGCGACTTGGTGGATATATCTGAAATCAACGCTACTGTACCTACTATTAAAACTGATCGTGTTAGATTATCTGAAATTCAAAATATTGAAAAACCCACGACTCCTTTAGAAGTTATTAAACAAGGATAAAATACTTAATTTAAAAGAATATCCGTCACGGGCTGCCTCTGTGTGTCTCTCTCGATCCACATAGTTTAACCTAAAAGTGATCATAGAATTGTTTGAAGCATATTGAATATCAATTTCAAACTGGAATGGTCACGTCTGTTAAAGATGACGTAAAAGCACACATCCATAACCCTAGAGCCACCAACTCGAATTGGTTAATCGCTTCGAATGACGAGACAGCTGTGTATCACTGGACGAAAACACTTTCTACCAGCGTGCTATTTATATAGCAAAGTGCAAAGTGCAAAGTGTTTTAACACCCGCCGTAAGAATAGACCTCAGAAAACTGTTTGACCACACCCTGAAACTCATGGCGAGTCGACGTTTGATGACGACCCAAACTCCGGATGACTGAATCCTTATGGGGAGCTCAATAGACAAATAAAGAATGCTTTGCGACTCGACATACGATATTTCAAAACCCGGTATTAAGGGGACAATTGAGTGAAACCAAGGCTGCAAAGTGTTTGCATGGGACGTGTCTATTGGACAAAGCCAGCTGAGCAAATTGAATACCGAACATGGTTGCGCAGCGTAGAATAAGTCAGAAGTTAGAAGAACTAAGGGAGATAGAGAGGATCTAGAGACAGCTACCTACTAGTTTTGTGATAGATCCAAGCTAAACCGACACCACACTCGAGATAATATATCCCGTCTGGGTTATATTACCTCCCTGTCATTCAGTCTGTGCGGGATTAGGATGGCTCTCAAATAGTTTAAGAGCAGCAAAGTGCCGGGCGAGGATGGTATTACCACAGAGCTCCTAAAACCAGGCAGGACGTCAGTACTGAAAGTCCTTCAGAAGCTATTGCGCTCTTTCTTTATCGAAGGCAGAATGCCAGAGGCATGGAACAGAGGTGTGGTAGTAGTATTCTTCCAAAAAGGCGATAAAATCTGTAAAATGACTATACACAAGACAGCCACGGTCGGTAGATATAATTATCTAACGGGTCCCTATTTCTTCCAGTGTACCTACATTCACAATTTCCTGCCCTCTTACTTCCCTTAATCGTGCTGAATTTAACTAAAATATGCAAAATAAATAAATAACTAACATCCTCAACGGTAGTATTTATACTAGAAGCTCCCAACCACAGAAAAAAGGTTGACAAGCTGTATAGAATTATCTCATGAAAATCAAGGACTGTAGAGTATCATTTCAATATAATTTCGTTGAAAATATAATATTAAGGCCGGATTGACCAAAGTCGAGTAAGTTTTTACCCGAGACTATACCTCTGTAAGCTGATTTTCCATTCTACCAACCACAAACCCATAAATAAGGTAGCTAAACGTAGCTTTCGGTTTTATGTATGGAAATCTGTTCTTACCTTTTTCACAGCGTTGACCAAAAAATCCTGTGCCTTCACATTTGCAAGCAAATCCTGGGTCTTGCATAGTCTGGGTACAAATGCCACGTTGGCAAGGAGCACGGGTACACACATTTGAATTTCTCTCTGAACTACCTAAAAAGAAAAAGAAGAGGAGTGAAATAAAAATTATTCTTGGACGTTCAGGTTCACATACAATGACATCTTGACCATATACTAAGCTAATATTAGGTACAAGCTAGTCCTTTGAGCTGGCGCAGGCAGTGCCGAGGACACAGCTGAGCATACGCTCACAATGTGCGCCGCCTGGGACACAGAGAATATAGATGGAACCAATAATTAGTAGGTAATCTAAAAAATCTTCTTGTATTTCGTTTTTAAGTATGCAGGACTAAAGCTAAAACTTACCTTTCAACGCCATCATGCAGGCTCTCCTATTTTTGTAAATAAACTCCGATCGGCATCCATAGCCACAGGTGCAAGAGTTGCCGTAGAACTTGCAGCCAGTTTGCGCTTGACCTGTTTCGCAGGCCCATGCAGTTACTGAAACAATATGTTCAACTCAATGAATAAATTGTATTTTTGTCTTTTCATCACTTCTATTCAAAACTGGCCAAGTGTATGTCGGGCCACCTTGAAAGCCAGTCCTTCAAAGTTTATTACATGGACTACCATCATGATTTTTTTCAGGTTCATCATGGAGGTGGCGCTCTGTATTCGCAAAAAATGCTCTTGAAAGCAAAAGATCTTGCTAACGGATCCTTTAATCAAAAAATCATCTTAGCAACCTCTCAATGTTTTTATAAGCCTTGTCTAATGATACATCACACGATGGGGTAGACGCGAGAAATAATTAATCCCCACTTTACATGTACGAAAGGTAACGCAAAAATGTAAACCATAAAACCCTGTTAATTCAGGAAGTAGCTCCTAGAGAAGCTATTATGGGTGACTATGGGAACCTATTCTATGCATGGCTCGACACGCACTTGACCGGTTTTTTATCTATGCTAATATTATAAAGCAGAAGAGTTTGTTTGTTTGAACGCGCTAATCTCAGTCAGGAAGTAATGGTTCGATATAAAAAAATCTTTTTTTGTTGAGAAGTGCATTTATCGAGGAAGGCTATATAACATCACGCTACGATGAATAGAAGCGGAGCAGCAGTGAAATATGTTTCAAAAACTGGGAAAAATTATTTATTTTATGAACTGCCGTGTGTGAAATGTGAACTGTGCGCTGAAAATAATTTACTAAAGAATTGTTCCTCTTTAAAAGACTTAAAAAAAGTCCGTGGTAGCATATATACCTATATCATTTATGGTTAACTCATTACAATATATTTTATGGAAATCAAATTCGTTCTAACATAATTATTTGCGAAGCTAGATACTACCGGCGCGCGGAGACGCGACGGGAACAATAATTACAGGCGACGCGACGGGAACTATTCCAAATTATCACGCGGACGAAGTCTAATGTAATGAGGTTGATGTCAAAGGATTTCCAGACAAAAGTTACGAATTCCTACTGCAAGAGGTGGTCACGACAAGGGAAGGACGATGGGTGTTTTATTATTTCACGCTACAAATGCGAGAGTTTGGAAGTTTACCTGTAAGATTGTTTGTTTCTCAAAAACAGTGTAATCAATAAAGAAGATATCGCTACGGGTAATAGGTGTCCCGGACTGTCCCGTACTTAACTATATTAACCAATTACACACAATTCGTAGGGCTAAGATACATTTTGTCCCCTCACTATGGGTACTCTAGACTCAATGGTGGATGGGCACTTACCTACTGGTGGGTATTGTTGTTGTTTGCTAAATATTAAATATTGTATATCACGTCCACACATAAACGATTATTCTATATAACAGTACCTAATTATAACGATGGATGGTTAGTAGCTAATTTGTTGCCACTTGTATGTCCCTGAACCAATTGGTAGTTCCTGTTCGCGGTGCATCCGTAGATGCACCGCCAATGGATGCAAATCTAGGTGACCTATTTATACTTAACAAGGTGTTCCGGCGATCTTCGTACTGCCCAGATACCTAGCAATCGCCTCGATTCGTTCTAAACATATATATAGCCTCAAATTAAGAAGGTATGTATGAATGTATGTGTGGATGTTTGTATGTATGTAGGTATGTATTGTCTAAAAACTCGTGACGCGGAGCTAAAAAAAGCTAAGTGTAAGTAATTACGGTTTGTCTCTTGTTTGTGATACGGCATTGACCATAGAGTTGATATTGAGGCATTAACGTCATAATTATTGGTCAAATTATGCTGGTACTTTCC
This sequence comes from Nudaria mundana, assembly GCA_963556515.1. Taxonomy (NCBI): domain Eukaryota; kingdom Metazoa; phylum Arthropoda; class Insecta; order Lepidoptera; family Erebidae; genus Nudaria; species Nudaria mundana. Next base: position 28,829,898 of record OY748286.1, read on the forward strand.
TGACAACCCTAACGTTCGAATTATGTGTAAACAAAAAAATATGCTTTAATTAACGTCGGAGTGCAAGTTCTGTATGTAAGTGTTATGTATGTACCTAGATATAAGTTTTTGTATGGACCGCCAGTCCAAATAAACGCAAGTAAGGAACGGACGTGTTTTACTGCGATAAGCGTTAAGTACATATTTCACAGTGGCGACGAGATTCAAAGAGTTCACGCGTAGTTTCAATATAATTATTCGTGGATTATAACGTAAAACGTTTTTTATTAAGGTGTGCAGTGTAGTGTACAAAATGACCATCGGCAAAATAGGATCTTTTGACCTTGAGAAGGACAACTGGGAGGCATATATTGACCGACTGGGACAATATTTTGTAGGTAAAGGCTGAAATACAAGTGGCTACATTGATCACAGTGATAGGAAGTGAAGCTTACGAACTGATGATCAATTTGTGCACACCTAATAAACCCGCTAATAAGACGTATGACGAGTTGGTGGCTTTGATGAAAAGCCATTTAAATCCAAAACCAAGCCAATTAACGGAAAGATTTAAATATCGTCAACGTAATCAGCATAAAGAAGAATCGGTTGCTGGATATGTAGCAGAGTTGAAAAGGCTCAGTAAAAACTGCGGGTTTCGAGACTTGGTAGAGAACCTCCGGGATCAATTTATATGCGGCTTATCAAATGAAGACATTCGCCAGAAATTGTTCACGGAAGACGACAACATATCTTTTGAAAAAGCCTTTAGTATAGTCCATATCCATGTCCTTTGTCCATGGAAGCGGCTGAAAAAAATGCGGCATTGGTAGAAGGGTGTACCAAAAGCAGGAATGCAGGTGACATCATACCAAGTGTGAATTTCATGGGACAAAATATTAAAGCGCATATTAAAAAACAAAGGGGCCGGGAGAGGGACAACACAAAAACGCCACTTGAACGAGCCAGCGGCAGCGGTGTGGGTCCAAGCGGCGTAAGCGGAGCGATTCGCGGAAAAAAATGGGTGACCAGTCGGGCAAACATTGGGTCACAAATGTACTGTGTGTGGTGGCACTCACGAAGAATATATGTGCAAATTCAAAATGTATGTTTATAGGGTGTGTAATAAAGAGGGGCATCTAAAAAGAATGTGCCCGAAATTAATAGAAGGTACATCCTTGCATAATATACATGAATCTAATAGAGATATAGATGATCAAGACAGTAGCAGTGACGCGGTAAAAATTAAATATTGTAATAATTTTTCATTGTCTACAAAAAAGTCACAGTCACAATTACTTGGACCATTCACCGTAAATGTTTATGTTGAGAATTGTTTATAAGCATGGAGATCGACACCGGCAGTATAAGGGTATAAGTGTATAACTCACCAAATGTGTGCATTTGTAAGTTGTATTCATAACACTTTTTTTTTTTTTTTTTAAATTCCGCGGCCCAAGGCCGCGGCCGCTCTAACGTCCGTTGCCGGGCGTCTCTGGTTACTAGCAGAGGGTATGTACAGTGGCGCCCGGCGGACTTTGACCACCTCTGTGGTCTCTGCGGGTGTTTGGTCGGGACGAGAATCCCGCGTCGTTGGGGTCGGGTTTTATCCCGCGTCAGTGAGTGAATCTGGTTGCGTGCTATGGGGCAAAGGCCCCGCAGCACGCAACCCTTCTAGCCTGCTTCTGTAAGGACGGTGGGTGGCGATCCCGCCGTCCTCAGGCCCCGATCATGGAGGACGATAATCTTGGGCGTAGTCGCGTAGTCTGGGGCGGCCTGGCCGCCGACTACGGAACTCGGCGGGGAGGGTACGCTCCCTCTCCCTCCCGGCCGCCTCCTTCGCGAGCATGACTTGCTCGCAGAAGGACACGGCCGCGTTCCACCTACTCCCGCTGGATACCATGGCTTGAAGCATGGTCCCCAGCGAGAGGGTATCCACGCCCAGACCCACTACGAGGTCCCGGCGCTGACTCGCCCACGCTGAGCACTCCACCAACGTGTGGAGTGCGGTGTAGTCGTCGGAAACCTCGCAGTGTTGACACCGGGGTGTGACCTCACGATGCATGCGAAACAGATAGCTACCGAAGCATCCATGTCCGGCAACGACCTGCGTCGCACGGTACGTGAGGTCACCATGCTGCCTCTGCAGCCAATCGTCCATGATCGGTCTCACCGCCGCGATGAAGATGGCACCCCCCTTGGGTTGCTCAAGTCGCACCCTCCATGACTCCATGAGATCCTGGCGGAGTTGGGACCGCTGGTCCTCGATTTCTCGAGACGCAGGCCTGTGGTCCCGCTCCAGCGCCTCCTTGCGCCATTGGAACAATGACGCAAGGGCTCTCGCTTCCAGGTCCCATGGAGGGGTCCCGGCTAGGAGACATGCAGCCTCTCCGGAGATCGTGCGGTACCCCCGTATGGTTCTGACGGCCAAGGTTCTAAGTGGTCTGTTTAACAGAGTCACGTTCCCCTTGACCGCCAACCTATCCGCCCATACGGGAGCCCCGTATAGGGCCATACTCCGCACGATCCCCAGGTACAGTCTCCTGCAGGAGGCGTTGGGTCTCTTTAGGTTGGGCATCAGTCGCGAAAGCGCGACCGATGCCTGCGTCACCTTGGGGACCAAACTTCGGAAATGTGGTCCGAAGTTCCATCGGCTATCAAGTACGATCCCTAGGTACTTCATCGAGGGCTTGATGCCGATGCTAACGCCTCCCACATTTATGCTGGAACCTTCTGGTGGACCGTTCCGAGGTCTGTGAAAACACAGAACCTCGGACTTGTGCAAGGCCACCTCCAGTCCCAGCTGCCGTATCCGACCCACGACTCGAGCAACACCCGTCATGACCTTGAGTGCTGCCTCCTGGTACGTTGCACCCCGCGCCGTGACGAGGGTATCGTCAGCGTAGCACGTTACGCAGACACCCCTAGGCAACGCACTCCGCAGCACCCAGTCGTAGCCGATGTTCCACAGAAGCGGCCCCAGGACCGACCCCTGCGGAACACCGCACGACACATCTCGCCGAGCTGGCCCGAGCCAGCTGGGGAAAGCTATGGCCCTCTCCGAGAGATAGGCCCCGACAATACGACGGAGGTAGAGAGGCGTTTCGTGATACACGAGCGCCTCCCTAACGCAGCTCCATGGCAAGGTGTTGAACGCGTTGGCGATGTCAAGAGACACCGCCACCACCACCTTGCCCTGCGAGACTGCTTCCTCTGTCAGGCTCTTCACGCGCATGATCGCGCTCACGGTGGAGCGTCCCCGACGGAAACCGAACTGGTTATCCGCCAGGTCTGGCCCCACACTCGTGAGATGCTCGACGAGGCGTTCCGCGATAATTCGCTCAAAGAGCTTACACACCTCGTCGAGCAACACGATCGGCCGGTATCCGGACGGTGAGTCCACCGGCCGCCCCGCCTTACGGATCAGGACCAGTTTCCCCGTCCTCCACACCTTGGGAAACTGGCCCCTTTCGAGGCATGCGCTAAAGAGTCCCATCAGTCGAGGCCCGAGTTCTTCGAGGGCCAGGACCCATGCACGGCCAGGAATGCCGTCGGGTCCGGGGGCAGTGATTTTCCGGCGTTTAAGCCGGAGTACTGCCGCACCTAGCTCCCCCACCCTGACTTCGGGTACGTCGTCTTCGCTTGTGCTATCCGCGTCGGGCAGAGACGGAGCCATGCACGGAGGGACGTGCTCCTCCGCGCTCGTCGGAAACAGGGAGCCCATGGCCCGCTCCAGCTGCTGCGGCTGGAGACTCTGGGTCAGTGGGGGCGCCCTAGGTCGGAGTTTCTCCCTGACCTGTAGGTACGGGCGCCCCCATGGGTTCTGCTGCAGGGTCTCCAGAAGCTCCTCGCGGGCCGCCGTCTTGGCCCGCTTTATCGTCTCCTGGAGATTACCTTTAGCCTCCCTGTATGCCTGAAAAAGCTCCGCCTCTCGGGCTGCCGCGTCGTCTGGGCGGCGACGCCTCCGGCGAAACCTGGTGTACCGGCGGCGGGCGGAGATGCATGCTGCGCGCAGCTCTGCAATCTCCGGCGACCACCAGTACACCTACTTCCTGGCCGGTCTGGGTGTAACCCTAGGCATCGCCGCATCACAAATTTGCGACATGGCTCTCCTGAACCACTCCGCCTCGGCATCCACATCGGCAGGCCGGTCCGGCGCCGGAATCCAGGCCTGCACGATGGATGCCTCCAGGGGAGCCTCCCGATCCAGATGGTGAAGTGCCCAACGCGGATCCGGGGGATTTGCCACCGGCTGTGGGAGGTCAGGTGGGGGGACGACATCGAACCGGATGTACCGATGATCCGAGTGCGTCTCCTCACCCTCCTCCACGCGCCAGCCTGTAATACGGCGGGCGAGGTCAGGGGATGCGAACGTTACGTCCACGATCGATTCCCCCCCCCCGCCGCCAAAAGGTGGCAACATTCCCCCAGTTGAGGACCTCCAGACCACGTGTTCTGGTCCAGTCCTCAAGAAGCCTCCCCTTGTCCCTGGTTTTGTATTAGTTATACTTGTTATAGAAGTCTCTTTGTTCATTGTAAACTTAAGCCGACTAATTTAGAATTACGATACTACACAGGCGAAACCATGACCCCTGTGGGCATGATTGAAGTTAGAGTTAAATTTAAAACCATAACAAAAGTTTTAGACTTTTATGTAATAAAAAGTGGGAAAGCAAATTTATTGGGTAGATGTTGAATTAAGGAGTTAGGTATACCTATACCGACATCCGATGTACTTAACATAAACAATTTCAATGTTTTTGATGTAAAGGAATTTAGTTCCAGGTACTCTGAAGTGTTTAAAGACGGTTTGGGGCACTTCACCGGTGGGCAAGTAGGATTTCGACTGCGAGAGGGGGCACGGCCCATATTCCTGCGTGCTCGGCCGCTTGCCTATGCACTACGAGAACCGGTTGAACGAGCGCTCAACTAAATGGTGCAGGATGGAATCATCACGCCGGTCTCCACAACGGACTGGGCTACACCTATAGTTCCGGTAATGAAAAAAGATGGTACCATAAGAATATGTGCAGATTTTAAAATTACATTGAATAAGTGTTTAGAAGTGGACCACTATCCCTTGCCTAAGGTAGAAGACTTACTTACAAAATTACACGGTGGAAAAAAATTTACAAAATTAGATTTGTCTCAAGCATATGCCCAATTTAGTTAGATGAGTCAAAAAAGTATACAGTAATAAACACTCATAAAGGCCTATTTAGGTATAATAGATTAATTTATGGTCTAGCTTCAAGCCCAAGTATTTTTCAAAGGAAATTAGAACAGCTTTTCTCTGATATGCCGCAGGTGGGCATATTTTTAGACGACATTATAGTTACGGGGGTTGATACACCCTCTCATTTAAATACATTACATGCAGTGTTTGAGAGATTACGGCAGTATGGATTGAGAATTAAGAAAGAAAAATTTACGTTATTTGCGGACACCGTGACATACCTAGGTTTTGTGATTAGTAAGCGAGGTGTACACACATGTCCTGAAAAAGTAGATGCAAATAAAAAGGCACCTACACCTACAAATATTATGGAATTACGTTCATTTTTAGGGTTAGTAATGTATTATGCCAAATTTGTGCCAAATATAAGCACTATTTTAGAGCCTTTATATAGATTGTTAAAAAAAGATGTCAAGTATGAATGGAATGAAGAATGTATACGAGCGTTTAGTAAAGTTAAGCATTTGTTGGTATCTAGCGAAGTGCTAGCTCATTATGCCGCTGAGTTGCCGTTGGTACTAACGACAGACGCGAGTAGTGTAGGGATTGGCGCTGTCATCTCACATATCAACCCAGAAGGAGATGAACGACCGGTCGCATACGCGTCACGTGTACTCAATGAAGCACAAAAAGCATACTCACAGATCGAACGGGAAGCGTTAGCTATAATTTATGGTGTGCGTAAATTTCACCAATATCTATACGGGCGAAAATTTATACTAAGAACGGATCATAAACCGTTAGTCACGATTTTTGGCGATAAAACAGGCATACCCGTCATGGCAGCTAGTAGGATGCAACGTTGGGCAATCATTTTAGCCGGGTATGACTATTCAATAGAATATGTACGTAGTAATAGGAATGCTGCCGATGCCCCGTCTCGGTTACCGGTAGATAAAGAAAAACCACTAAAAGAGGAATGTACGTACTTAAATTTCATACAGCATTTTTTACCAATTACGAGAGAAAACGTAAGAGAATGTACTATCAAAGATAATATTTTAATAAAAGTCATAAACTTTATAAAGACGGGATGGTCTAACGAATGTAAAGAGAATGACCTAAAGGCATATTTTGTTAGACGCAATGAGTTATACCTAGACAGAGGGTGCGTAGTTTGGGGATATCGTTTAGTAATACCGGGTAAGTTAAGGGAAACTGTATTACGGGAATTGCATGTAGGTCATTTGGGTATAGTCAAAATGAAAAGTCTTGCACGTAGTATTGTGTGGTGGCCAGGGATTGATCATGATATTGAAACAACTTGTCAGGAGTGTGTCACATGTTGCTTAGAAGGAACGGCACCCCCAAAGGCACCGCTGCAACCGTGGCCTTATATTGCAGAACCATGGTCACGCTTACATGTAGATTTTTTTTGGGACCATTTCAAGGCAAAACATTTTTAGTAATTATAGATTCTACAAGTAAATGGCTAGAAGTATTTTTAATGCAGCAAACTACAGCTAGTGCAGTTTTGAAGGTGCTTCGTACTACCTTTGCACGCTTTGGCTTGCCCAAGGAAATTGTCTCAGACAACGGTCCGCCTTTTTCGAGTAGAGAATATCAAGAATTTATGAATAATAACGGTATTAAAGTAACATTTACACCGATATACCATCCTGCTTCCAACGGTGCAGCGGAAAATGCTGTTAAACTTTGTAAACGAGCCATAAAAAAAACAATTCGTGACGGAATAGAATTAGATGCGGCATTACAAACGTATCTTATGATGTATAGGAATGTTGAGCAAAGTTCTACTGGTGAGTCACCAGCTATGTTATTACAGCGAAGGAAATTACGAACCCGGTTAGAATTATTAAGCGAGGATAGACAGGTAGAATTTAGAATAAACAAGGCCCAACGTAAACAAATGGGTAATGCAGGTGGTATTGATAGACACTTCCAAGTAGGTGACCCAGTGTGGGCCCGCAATTATACAGGGGAAAAGTGGGTCGATGGAACTATCACAGAAAGAGTAGGCTCTCGTAATTATGTAATAGGTAAGGAAGGTGGTCCGTTCTAGAAAAGACACGTCAACTAACTTAAAAAGAGAAGAAGTAGTTACGGGATGCCATCTGTAGATGAAGTTATTTCATCGCCGGAAACCAGATCAGCTGTGGAAAATTCGGAAGAGGAAACGACAACAGAGTTAGGACCTGATAAGCAAGATGTGGGGTCTAATCTACCCGGTTCGAGCGCACAGGAATATGGGCATGTGGAGAGAACAGTGGATAATCCACAATCTAGTGAAAAAGCTCCTGTGCCATTATCAGTGAGTCGCCCCAAAAGAACAATAAAACCGGTTCAAAGGTATGGCTTTGAAGATGTGTAACATTTATTATGTATATATTATATTTTACGTTAACAGTAAATAAGAGTGGAGGTGTTATGTATGTACCTAGATATAAGTTTTTGTATGGACCGCCAGTCCAAATAAACGCAAGTAAGGAACGGACGTGTTTTACTGCGATAAGCGTTAAGTACATATTTCACAGTAAGTACTATTCCCTATTCTGTGCTCTTACTTATTAGAGCGTAGCGAGCGAAGCTCTCATGGTGCAAGAAAGTTTAATTCTTTCTTATGCGAGATCTCTGTCAATACTTTACCGATTTCAACAATTTATATATCAAATTTAGATTTACTTAACTGACATCTTTCTAACGGAGCCCAAATATTCAATTTTGGCCATCAAAATTTTTTTTGAAATAATTTTTTTTTTAACCCAAAGATATGTGATGCTTGCTGCGCTCTAATATGCTGCCGCGAAGCAGGGTGGCGACCTAGTTATTATAATGTCACTTTGACGAGCGAGCAGTTAAGTATTGATGGTACGATAAGAAGTTATCAGAACCTAACTCTACACGTCCTAACCTAACACTCCCCTAGAGTATAAACTCTCTGTGTAAGTTCTAGTTTTAAGTTGTCAACAAACTCTACTAGGCAAATGTGTCGCTAGGCTGATTAGCTAAATCCTTTGAGATATTGCTGCTATTATTGCCCAATGTGTTACATTCTTCACGCTATGCTGGGTCGCTCCTATTGGTCATAGAGTGATGTTATGTCCTATGTTACTCGCTAACAATGTGGCTTTATATTAGTAATCCTTTTTCATCCTCTTTGGGGTAGAATTTCAGAAAAACTTCCGATATCGAATGGCACCTTATTCCCTTTCTGGTCTTAAATTTTCCTCTTTCCATGCCCCTTGCAGTCCACGGGGCGTACATTGACACACATCACGCCGATATCCCCGAAGGAGTAAGCAGAGGCACAGCACAGACCCACAATTTGCACGTTTTTTGTCTCACGTAATAGGGAGCAATCCGATAGCCGTTAACAGGCACTTCAGAAAATCAAACCACTCTTTAATTAAAACCAAATTTCCAATAGCCTGAACAGCTGTTACATACCACTTCATAGAATCTCTTCAGTCCGAGTGATATTAATGGGTTGTGTCAAAATTGCCGAAAGAATTTAATAAAAAGCTATATTATAATTTTGAAATACGTCTCAGCCGCTATGGCACAGCCAATTAAAGTCCTGGGCACTGGGCGTCTCGGACCACGAGGCGTAACGAGCGTAAAACCCTGATCTAGCAATTACATTTTAGGACATGGTACCTTTTTTAGGGAGGTAGCCTGCAGGTATCTCGAAGAGCACTTAAGGCTGTATACGAACATGGTAGTCGTTACGAGCACTTGGAGCCGAAGAATAAATCCCACTGTTCTAACTACAGAACTTCAATATCGCCAAAGGGTTGGAATCAGTTGCATCGAAGTTCAGCCTCTTCGCAGTTAGACTAGAAAGCCGACCCCAACTGGGTTGGGAAAAGGCTCTGTGGATATTTATGTGGGGTTTTGTGGCGCTGACTAAATGCAAGTGACCCTAGAATCGAGTGTGAGGTGAAGATGATGAGATGAGCCATTTACCATAAGTTTCTAGGTAGTTTCTGATCGAGTACCTAGTATAAAATACTTAAAGAACTGTTTGATTTACCACGACTTTCTTAGTTTAAAACGGTAGTTAAATGATAGTGTTTCGTAACGAGAATAAACCTATGACCTTTTAGATAGATATGTTACACATAAGCTCCCAAACAGAGGCCCATTCAAACAGATAATAGCTTGTTTTGTTGTACTAAAGGTTTCAATAAGGACATGCATCACTTATAGCACTCCTAGAAACACAGAATAGTAAATAAATCCCACTCATTGGTGGAGGTACCTATTTACGCCCCAATAGAACCGACATCGTATAATATTCTTGCTCATTTATGGCCAAATCGGTAAGAAATTCCGCATGTTTTTTTCAGTATAAGTACGTACAATATTTTCAAAAGATTATAATGCATGTTCCTACACGCGGACGAAGTTGCGGGCCACCGTTAGGATTGTATAAGTGGAAGTAAGTATAATGATCCCACGATCTTCAGTCGAACACAGTGATTTCTGGAAAAGGTATGTAAGTAGGTACTCGTATGTACGGAGAGCAACACAGCCTACGCCATCCGACTGATTTCACAAAAATTTTGCACACACGTGTATTTTGCTGACAGGGAAGCGCATTGAAATAACTTTTCCATGGCCGGATTAAGAATGAAAAACCCTTTGATAATATAATTCAAAGGAAAAGTCGTCAAAAATCGGTTATTATTTTTTGTTCATCAATTGTAGTTATAAGGGTCTATCATCGAGCGAACCTGCCCATACCCATTAAAAACGATTTTTTGAGTTATGAATGTTTGATATTTTTACATGCAAAGTGAATGTATCTATTACCGTTATATGACGGTCAATTTATTTTTAAAGGTTAATTTATTTAACTGCTTATCAAAAAACCTTCGTTTTGTAATAAAATAAATTACCTTTCGTAAGCAAAAAAACTGAATGCTCAGCAAATAATTATTAAAATGTATTATTTTAGCAACAATTTGAGTTCGTGACGCATAGCTATGTATTTAAAAATACTAATCTAACCTAAACCTATCCAAGTCGGATAGCCCTTAGACTTTAGTAGGTTTTGCTGTTCTGTGTATCAGTATATTTTGATGTGTAAATCATATTTTTGTACGTTAAATATCCTTATCTGACGCATTTGAAGAAAAAATACAATACACTATTGATGTATATTTTTGAATTATTTCTAGTAAAAACAATTGGTTTAAGTTTTTGCAGGGAAAAAATATTTGGTGTAATTTTTTTTATCTGATGCCTACAAATTGAGGGGCGATAAGTTTTCTGCTGTGCATTTAAATTTATTCAATTAAATGTGGGCTAATATAAAATTTAATTCATGTTCTACTATTTAAAAGCTCATTTGATTTGATATTGACTGTAAGTGACTGTAAAACCTTGCTATGCACAGGTAATAGGCGACTTTACCCTGATTAGGCATAGGCATGCGACTCTGGTAAGTACCTACGTGAAATATATTCCAAGCAGAAAAATTCCAGACAAAGTTAATGCTAAAACTTAGTTATTTAGGTATACAATTTATAAATACATTGATGAATTGTTGATTGATTATTGTTGACATTGATGAATTGAATAAATAAAAATATCTTTATTGAAATTTTTAAATATCACATTTATAAATATCACAATTGGGACTATACATCGTTGTCGTTAATTATGTTTCAAACAAATATTAACTAAATTTAAAAATACATCGCGATGTGAAGCTTTGTAACGCTTAGCAAAATGATAAGAGATGTACAATTGTGAGTACTTACATAGAATTGAGAGGATGCAAACGAGTAGAGCCGCGACGCGCATGTTGATAGCTGGACAGTTAACTTGGACTGAACACTGCAAAGTTACAAACTGTACTGATAAATCGAGATATATATACGAGACGCACTTCCTCCGATCAGTGTGAATGGCCGTGGTATCAAATCAACCCATAACTAGCATCCCACTTACGCTAACACCCCTAAGTATAATACATACGGTTTGTTATTGTACAATTTTATTATTTGACTTTTATGCGTTTTCGTCAATTCCTATTACTAATATTAGTATCACAACTTATTGTAAATCAAAGCCGCTTTCGTTTCATATGTATGCTTCAGATCTTCAAAACTACGCAATGGATTTTAATGCGGTTTTCACTCATAGATAGAGCAGTTCTCGAGAAATGATTTTTGTGCATATAATTTGTCAAGCGGGTGAAAACGCGGGCGTCCGCTAGTTATAAAATCGTCTGTAAAAAAAGTCGTTGTAAACGATACGCTTAAAAATTACAGCACCGATTTCGATGCTGCGCATTGAGTTGTTCTCGAGAAAGATCTCGAGAAAGGTCTTTGATTATATATATTTATAATATATTCAAAGGTTGAAAAAAAAGAAGAATATTCAAATTTATCACAGACGAAGCCGTGTGCGTTCACTATCTATATATATAATACGCCAGTGAAGCCGCTTCTCCTCCTAAACTAAGAGTCGCACAGTCAAGTGTGGCACACCGTTGGAAAGGTCGTGGTCTCAAGTGGTGCGATAAGATTAGAAATTTGACAAAAAGTAAAAATAAAAAAATTATTACTAGCGCAGTTTGCGCTAAGGGTTGCTAGTTATTAAATATAAAGCGGAAGAGCTTGTTTGATTGATTGATCTAATCGCAGGATCTACTGGCTATTTTTTAATCGTGCTACTAGTATGAATTAAATAAATGCTTTTCTCTCATGCACTCAAAGTGGGTCATTGCTAACCTGAATATGCGGTTTGCAAGTGATAGATTACGGCCCTAAAAAAAGTTATAAAAAGCAAGTAAAGTAAGAAAAGTTATAAAATTTTCAACACATCTTGAGTTGATATATAGTACTTACGTATAAGTGCACCACAGTTCGCTTAAGTCAATACTACAACATTCTGGATTTTAAAATGGTCATAAACAAAAAAGTGTTGACTTACAATAAAAAAGAACGTAAATACTACAAGCAATCATACTTATAATTATTATCTGGATATTTTAAGGTAAGTATAAAAAAAGTTAATAATTTATTTTATTTGAGACTACGACTAAACCTGACTAAACCGCCCCCGTAACGAGTCATATTATAAAAAGCTCAATGGCGCTTCAAAAATATAATTATGTGCGTAAAAAAATTACCTGAAATTTAATAAATATTAAATGAAACTAATGACAAGGCGGTATGATCAAAAGACTATCCAAAAACAGCGCCAATGAAAAACGAAAATGAAAAAAAAGGCGGGAAGTAGGTACAATAAAAATTATAACAATAGCGATTAGATAATGATGTGATAAATCTCTATTGTTATAATTATTTTATCTTATTTTTACTTGCTTTTCTTATATTCGAAATGAAAAGTGGAGTGTGTCACTCGTGTGGGACACCCATTTCTTTTCATTCATCACTTCTATTAAGAAAGTGCTTTGTTCCTACATGTGCGCCTATTTTAGGCGCACTTATGCGCAAGTTAAAGAGGTTGATAGTAAAAGTTTTAAAGTTAAAATTTATTTTGGTCTTTTTAGCGCATTCAAATAAAAGCTTGTTTTTAAAAAGATTTTTTTACTTCTAATTCTTTTGTTTAAAGAGTTTTTTATTATGTAAAAATTGCAGTAATGAAATTTGAATTTGGAACATGAATCTTTAATTTTCATTGAATCCAACCGAAAAAGAAAACAAAACGCGCGATTTTTTTTCATCGCTAGTACCTAAATTTTTTTAAGACTTACGAAGATCTGGGAACCTTGTTATCGATTTTAGTAAAAATAAAAACAGATTTGAAAAAAACTTGTACTCAGCTCGGGAATCAAACCCGGACTTTTTGTGAAGATTTAGATTGTTTAGGTCTTCAGTTTACTATGAAACATGATGTCTAAAATTAAATAGGTATGCAATGCATGCTGCTAATTGCAAATGTTGAGCAGAGCAAATGTTTTTATTACATATCAGAATCAGAATCGAACACTTAAATTAATTAACCGAATGAAAAAAAAAAATTTTTCATTGTTGACGCACGTGTTTCCATGGCAACCATTTAATCATCTGGTTTTTCGGTGATGTCCAGGACATTTTCGGTGATTATTTCTCCGTGGTGAGCTCTATTTTCATGATTTCAGAGATATGCACTCCCATGTATGATGTCGACCAGCATGCCAAATTTGATCAAAATCAACCAATAAAATGCATTGTTTTAATATCTTTTAGTTTATTTTAGTAAGTTGACAGTAGGTACTACAATTTTTTTCAATACAACGTTGAACTCGTTTCTGTGCGTAAAAGTGTAAAGTGCAAAGTTTTTTTTTGAACAGGATGGAGCACCTATCATATGCACCCCTCAGTTTATAACCGTCACCTAGCAATAGATAATTTTTCATCATTACATTGATATTTTTTAAAATTTGGGACGTTGCCAAGACAATTTTTTGATTTAGGTGTTCGTTTGCGAGATATTCAACTTTAAAGCGCATTTTTTTGTTAAAATGGAGCGTCCACCCCTCTAAAATGTAAATGGCTGGCTCGAAGAATCTGAAAAATTCATGATATTTATGTCCCTATAATGAACTTTGAAGAAAAACAATCCGGACCGGATAACTTTGTTAGTTTAGGAGTTAGAGCCTATAATAGGCAACTATGGAACCCTATATTATGCGTGGTCCGACACGCACTTAGCCGGTTTTTTTTTATTTTTACTAAATTCGGTGACATGGGTCCTCAGAACAAATCTTCGTAAGTCTTATAGTTTCAGACTTTCCCTCACTGACCCATATCAATGTTACACCCTGTATATCATTTTACTCCCTTGTCAAATCTACTATTTTGGGTAAAAACGTGGCTCCATCGATGTTCATCGATGATTTCGCCAATGTCGAGGTAATGCTTGATATTTCCCGCACAGAAGAGCTAATTACTAGTTCACGGTGCGGGACAAAGAAACGTTCAGTATTGCAATTGAGGGTCTGGGAACCCGATTTTTGAGGAGCGCCAGAGGTAATCTGAAAAGCCACCAGCCACGCGCTCAGCAAAAATCGAACTCTCATCTCTTTTCATTTATGTTCCATAGAGGTTATGCAAATGAACATAAAAAAGTTTGTAGGGAAGGTATGAAAACTAAGTGACACTTACTTAAGATTTTAAATATCTGTCGGGAGACATTTGACTTGTCTGTCATAGACGCGTTAAGGCCATATAGTAGTTGGTAGGTACCTCTACCTACTATACTTACACAAATATAAGGTACCTACCTAAATGTCTTTACATAATCTATAACTGCAGCACATAGGCCTATTTAAGCACTGGTTACTTTGACCCTGGACTTATTTACATCGCCCCAAATATATTTAACCTTATTTCTAGTATCCTAGTTATCCCTCATCCCAAGTTATTCTCGCCCGGATGCGGTGGGTGCACCTGTGGAAAAGGTGGACGAGGCATGGGCAAATATATCCAAATTACATAATAATATAATAATGATTGGCGAAATATGAGCGGGACTAACACTTCTGTCAACCCATTCGGAGATAAATAACGATGATGATAAATAACGATGAGATAAATATTATGCGGCCTAATTTGATGAACTTGACCTCTTGTTCTCAATACTGTACAATATACAGTGACATATTGAAAACAATAAAAACTCTATCATACGCTTATATTAAATTATTCTGTTTTATAGATAACACAATTTACTCTTCATTCAGAACAATAGCTAAATACAAGTTGTAAAGGTCCCCACACACAGTCATGACCACGGACATTATTTTGGTGATGAAATTAAATTATAATTGGCCTTCTTGGCCAAGAAATTTAATTTTTAATGACTAGGAAACAAAATAAAAACTAGTAAACTACATTCTTAGCCCACTGTACATACCTATTTATTCACCTCATACCTATTGAAGTGAGGGATAAAATACCTATTAACTTAGGAAAGTACACCTAAGTGTGCACCTACACAAGTCAAGGGCTTTAGTAAAATATTGTTGAAGACATGCTGTGAATTAAATTCATGTTAATAAGATGTGGGTACGATTTAAAGTAACCTTACTTTATAGTGTCAAAACTAGGCAATAGTAGATTGTTAACCAAAGGAAGAAAGCATCCCATTTCTGACGAGTGAGAGCGCCAATACTTCGAGGCAGAAATTGGTGTTTTACCCGAGTTACACATACTACTTACTTTTCATATCGAAGACGAGAAAAGCAAATAAAAGTCAGATAAAAAAAATTATAACAATGGAGATTGATCACGTATCAAGTATTGTACCTGCCGCCTTTTTTTATTTTTTGTATTTCATTCACGCTTTTTTCAGGGCAGGCTCTTGACCATACCGCCTTGTCATTCGTTATATTTTTCCATACAAAATAGTCTTCAGTTTTTTAATTTCTTCAGTTATTTTTTTTACGCACATACTTTTTTGAAGCGCTATAGAGTATTTTTTATGATTTGACGCGTACGTCGGGCGTTTTAGTCAAGTTAGTCGGAGTCTCAACTTAAAATACTGAGTGAAATACTCAGTACTTTAAGGTACAACTGCCCAAATAATTATTGTTTGTGCTATTTACATTTTATTTTATTGTAACTTAACTCTTTTTTGTTTATCACCATTCAAAAACCAGAATGTTGTATTGACTTAATCGAACGCCATCGCCTCAAGATGTGCTGATATTTTTTTTTTACATTTCCGTCCTAGGGCCTAAATGTATCTTTTTCAACCCGCATATCAGGTAAGCAATGACCCACTTTCAGAGCATGACAGAATATGAAATAGTAGATTGTTAACCAAGGGATAAAAGCATCCCATTTCTGACGAGATATTTTGACGCTCGAACGTAGTGAGAGCGCCAATAGTTCGAAGATGAAATGGGTGTTTTCACCAGAGTTACACACTCTACTTTTCATTTCGAATACGAGGAAAGCAAATAAAAGTCAAATAAATAAAAAAAGTGTGTGTGTCAGCTCCGACGCACGACTGGAGTTTACTCCTTAAGTACGAGTATCTAACCATACGCAAAAAGAGTTTATTCAACTGAAAAAAGATTAATATCATATGAAAGGGTAAATTCACAAATTAATGAAAAAATAATATTCATATATAAATATACATTTATTCAATTTTATATACATTAATTATAATTAATCGGCGAAATATTTTACATTAAACTTTTCACAATAGTCAATTTTAGATGTGCACAAATATTTCATTAGAAATTTGTATAAATTAGGTAATTATTATTGTAACAATTATCATTTTTTTAAAATATTAATTAGATCAACATTGCCTTCATTATTAATTACAATAATAATAATAATAATACACTAATAATAATATAAAATAAGAATAGAAATGAATAAACGATATATCAATAATAATAACAATAATAATAACCTGGCAACCCTTGAAATCATCTAACATCATTTTTCATCTTAAAATTATTTTAATATTTTTATTTACTTGTACAATCTAATTTTTTACAATAATTACATATTACATAGCAAGATTCGCAATAAATTTATAAATCACGTATACAAACTATAATTATAATCAAGATAAAGAAATATTACCTACCAAAAATTGCAAAGATGTTTGGCATATGTCACTTTAAGAAAATGGTAAACGAATATAAACAATCTCAAGAAATCGATGGATGATAATTAAGGATAATGCTGACAAGAGCAAAAGCCAGACAGACACAAAGTGCACTAATACCAACCCCGGACCCGCCGCATAGCTCCGCCTCCCACTTGCCGGAAACTTTGGCTACTAGTGAGGCGTCGAGCTCTAGCAGCGACGAGTATTTCTCTCCACCGACGTCGCCTCCACCTGTACGTCGGCAGGGGAGAGGCCGGCCACCGACTGGCTTGGGATCTCGACGCCCCCCGGCTTCGATTAGGGACCCCGCTACCGGTGGTAATGTGCACCGCATGCGATGGACTTCTTCCATAAACGAAAATGTCATGCGGGCATACTATGCGGCTACAGAGGGAGGAATTAACCTCACAGCGTATCGTGTACGGATGCTTTCTCTGTTTCAGGAACTTGAACCAACTGTCAGCGTATCAGTACGGGTTATACAGCGTAGCCATATGTTGGATAACGCCGTGCTTGAGAGGCTTCGCTCAGATTTACAGGATAATCCTGGTATCACATTATCTACATCATCAAGTACACCTGTACCAACTAATACTCCACAATGTCCCACTGATGATGATCTATTGGATACCAGGGTTACAGATGTAAGTACTCATTGCAATGTACAATTAGGGAGCGCTTTGGAATGTGCACTGAGGGAATATCGAAACGTAACACCTACCGAAAGACCTTGTCTACCGCGTTTGCCTACGCATAAGAAAAATATAGCCCTAATGTGTGCTCTGGATTCATTACTGTCATCCTATTTTGACGGTAGTGAAAATCTCGGTGATACACATTCAATTCTGTACTGTGGAGCTGTGGCAGCATGTCGAGTAGCAAATATTAAGTATTTAAACAGTGATAAAGCTACTCGACTGAAATATGTTGCACCAGCTTGGCAGTGTAGGATTGAGCGTCGTATTACCGAGACCAGGGTACTCATTGGGAAACTCATTTGGTTTAGGTCGGGCAATAGTCGACCTAGAGTGATGCGCTTTGTGAGCCGTGCGTTCTTGGGGACCAATATTAGACCCCAAGAATTTGCTTCTCGGGTCACAGAGCGTATCGACTACCTAAAGCAAAAAGTTTATGCGTGGGCAAATCGTATTAAAAGATATAAGAAAAGAGTAGACCGGTATTCCCAAAACCGCACGTTCCAAAGAGATGACAGATGGGTATACAGAGATTGGGAACGATCTGATTTAAATGTGATTGGCATGCATCGGCCAAATGATGATAGTACCGTTGCATTTTGGAGTGGCATTTGGTCGGTCCCTGTAGATCACATAGAGGATGGATGGATGCACGATGTTGACCGTCTATGTGAACCAATTAAAACTATGGAACCAATAAATATCACAGAAAATGATATCACCAATGCAGTCCGTCTGTTACCAAACTGGAAATCAGCAGGACCAGACGGGCTGCATAACTTTTGGATAAAATGGTTCCGAAGTTCGCATGGACGGTTGGCATTTCAATTCCAATCATCTTTGGAATCAGGATCGCTTCCCGATTTTCTTACCACTGGTATGACCCATCTCTTATACAAATCTGGTAGTGCCATAGAGCATAAAAATTATAGACCAATTACGTGTCTACCAACGATCTATAAGCTTCTAACATCTATTTTGAGACAAAAGATATCATCCCACATAAATGACAACAACATCATGTCAATCTCTCAAAATGGATGTAGAAGTAGGGCTCGTGGCACTAAAGAGCTCCTAATTATGGATATGATTATTAGCCAACAGGTACGCCGTAACCACAAGGATTTGGCGACATGCTGGATAGATTACAAGAAGGCTTATGACTCTGTGCCTCATACATGGCTTCGGAGGGTGCTGGAGTTGTATAAGATTGATGCAACTCTATGTACCTTCTTAGGGGCATGTATGGGGCAATGGAAGACAGTCTTGTGCTATTCAGGGTGTCGACGAACTTGTGGTTATGGTGGACCGATAAAAATCGAACGTGGTATATTCCAGGGCGATAGTCTGAGTCCATTATGGTTTTGTCTGGCCCTGAACCCTCTTAGCACTTTGCTGGAGAATTCAGGCCTAGGGTATCGGTTGCGGAGGGATGGTCAGGTTTTATCTCACCTTCTCTACATGGATGATTTGAAATTACTTGCCCCAAACAATTACCAACTGATGGCACTACTAAAGGTAACAGAAACCTTTAGTAGCTCTATCAGAATGGAGTTTGGCGTGGACAAGTGTGCGATCATGCATGTAAAGAAGGGTGAGGTAGTGGAGTCCGAAAGAACACAACTTTCGGATTCGACTCAACTTAGGTCTCTTTCCGCAACCGATACTTATAAATACCTGGGTATGTCACAAGCGTTGGGCATTTTAGAGACTGCTATGAAACAATCATTGAGGGAACGCTTCTTTGGCCGCCTGAGAAAAGTACTTAATAGTCTTTTATCGGGCGGTAACAAGGTGCGAGCCTACAATGGTTGGGTCATGCCAGTCTTGATGTACTCGTTTGGCATACTCAGATGGACTCAGACAGAACTTGACGCTCTGGATAGAAAAGTCCGTACACTACTCACTACATACCGAATGCATCATCCGCGTTCATCTGTAATGAGATTGTACATACCGCGGAAGTGTGGGGGCCGTGGCTTTCTTAATGCTAAGACACTTCACAACCGTGAGGTGTGCAATCTCAGGGAATACTTCCTGCAGGTGGACGAGGATTTGCATCGTGATGTTG
Organism: Nudaria mundana; assembly: GCA_963556515.1. Lineage (NCBI taxonomy): Eukaryota > Metazoa > Arthropoda > Insecta > Lepidoptera > Erebidae > Nudaria > Nudaria mundana. Next base: position 28,849,435 of record OY748286.1, read on the forward strand.
TTGCTGTAGACAATGGACTGACCCCGCTCGGTTTGGCTAAAGAGAACTGGCGCAAACCTGTGATACTGAGTACTAATGACCGCATGGATGTATGGAAGAGTAAAGAGCTACATGGACGCTTTTATCAGGCCCTACACGGACCTGATATTGATTTTAAATCATCTATATCCTGGCTACGATTCGTAGACCTATTTGGTGAAACCGAAGGTTTTGTCTTTGCAATTATGGACGAAGTTGTTATGACGAAGAACTACCGGAGGTATATTCTGAAGGATGGTACGGTTGACATATGTCGGGCATGCCACCGTCCCGGTGAATCCCTTAGACACATTATATCTGGTTGTTCCAGTCTGGCCAACGGAGAGTATTTGCATAGACATAACCAAGTAGCTAGGATCGTCCATCAACAGCTTGCTCTGAAGTACAAACTCGTGGATTCAGAAGTGCCATATTACAAGTATGTGCCTGACTCAGTTCTCGAAAATGATCATATCACATTGTACTGGGACCGATCTATTATCACGGACAGGACTATTGTTGCAAATAGGCCTGATATAGTGATAGTAGATCGGTTAGAGCGCCGTGCAATAATATTTGATATTACTATTCCGCATGATTACAATCTCGTGAAAGCGGAAAAAGACAAACAAGTAAAGTACTTGGATTTGGCCCACGAGATTGTCGACATGTGGCATGTAAGCTCAGCTGTTATTGTACCGATAGTCGTTTCCGTGCATGGACTGAGCGCCAAGAGCCTCGACCAACACCTACAGAGGCTCTCGTTAGACAGTTGGGTCAAGGGGCTGATGCAGAAGGCAGTGTTACTCGACACGGCACGCATCGTGAGGAAATTCTTGTCTCTGGAGCCCTAACCACCGGTAGCTTGGTCCTTGTACTCGATACCGGTGGGGCGCTATTTTTTATATTTTTAAATATATTTGTATTTTTTTTTATAGATTTATTTAAAAATGTACTAAATATGTATCAAGTTAAATAAAGGAAATAATAATAATCTTAATACACTCACAGCCAAATTAGAAAGTTGCGCACCAAAAACGTGACACGATTTTCGTTACTTGTTAGTAGGTTTTACCCCTCAGATTTTTCTCATACCGGGCGCCTTATATATGAAAATTGATTCTTAAGGAGTAAACTCCAAAAAATTAAAACAATAGAGATTGACCGTGCCTCGGAGAGCACGTTAAGCCGTCGGTCCCGGTTGTCATACAAACATCTATGGCAGTCGTTAGAGGTAGTTGGAGCCCTAAATCAAAAATCCGACCGGTCTAAATGCAGAACTTCGATATCGCCCATGGGTTGTGGAGGTCAGATGGAAGTCGCTTCAAAGAAAATATTGATGTTCAGCCGAATCGCAGTTAGATTGGAAAGCCGACCCCAACTCAGTTGGGTATTACGTATCAAATATTGTACTTCCCACCTTTTCTTTTAATTTTTGTTTAATTTTCATTCGCATTTTTTCAGGGCAGGCAAGTCTTTTGATCATACCGCCTTGTCATTAGTTATATTTTTCCATAGAAAATAGTCTTTAGATATTAATTTCTTCAGTTAATATTTTACGCACATTTTTTTTAAGCGCTTTAGTGTTTTTTTTATGATTTGACGCGTTACGGCGGGTGAATTAGTCAGGTTTAGTCGGAGTCTGAACCTTAAAATACTCAATATTTTAAGGTAAAACTGTACAAATAATTATTGTTTGTGCTAATTATGTTTTATTTTATTGTAATTCAACTCTTTTTTGTTTATGACCAATGAACCACCAGTATTTCTTAATCGAACTATCGCTATATACGTTTTTGCCATTGCCTCAAGATGTGCTGATATTTTTTTTACTTTTCCGCCCTAGGGTCGAAATGTATCACTTTCAACCCGCATATCAGGTAAGCAGTGACCAACTTTGAGAGCATTAGAGATGTACAGAAATATATGACTAATGACATGGCGGTATGATCAAAAGACTATTGCCTGCCATGTTCCTCTCACTGCGTTCGAGCGCCAAACTATCTCGTCAGAAATGGGATGCCTTCATCCCTTGGTTAACAATCTACTATTAAAGTGCCCGGAAAAAGCAATAGGCTCCTATTACAGTGACTGATAAAACATAGGTCAGCCCCAGGAACATGACAGTGTCTGACTTATTACATTACATACATAGCATCACGCCTTTTTCCCCGAAGGGGTAGGCAGAGGTGTGCAAACACACCCACATCTCGCCAGCTATGTTAGGTCCCATGTAATAGGGGGCGAGCCTATTGCCATTTACCGGGCACAAGTTCCAGACTCTGGGATAATTATCTGGGTAAAATTCTAAAGAGAATTATACATTATCCACCAGACCCGGGAATCGAACCCGAGACCTCGAGCGTGGAAGTCCGTACATAGTACCATTGTGCCACCGAGGTAGTCTAGTGGTAGGTAGTCTAGTGACTTATTAAACCAATGAAAACGCAGAAAATTACAAAAAAATGTGTTAAGTAGTATATGTCGACACATACGACACAGTCGACATAGTTATGTCGACACTGGCATGCTCGTGATCTGGTGTAATGTGTAATGAATATGTCTACTCCTTCGGTTATGAAGACGTGGTTTTGTGATATGTTCTGTGTTATTCGGGTTATCTTTATGAACCTTCCCAGTGTGTAGGAGCCTTTAGTCTTCTATAGAGTCGTTGTGTAGCAATGACAATATTGTTGAAATTGTCGTCGTGCCGGGTCATCGTCCTCACGAAGATAATACTTACAGTATGCATGGATTTAATGCACTGATAATATCGCTATTGTTGTATGTACACATAAGTACATCACTACATATTATAAAACAATGTCCTCTGCAGCGTCAGTCGGTTTGCGAAAAACTGTTGCACCGATTTTCATGCTGCTTTCACTAACGGATAGAGTGGTTCTCGAGGAAGATTTTAGTATATAATTTGTCACGGGCGAAGCCGTATGCGTCCGCTAGTGTTATATTTATAAGTGCATGTCTTTGGGGTGGTCAGTATTCCCAGTTTATTCCTGGGTGCATGTGCATAGTCGTCTCATCAAGATTTCAGACACTCAAGTCTAACACACTTGCAAGTGGAACTGCCGATTAATGGACGAGGTTCATATAAGTATAAAAGTTCCCGATTATCATTTAACTAGCTATGCATGCAACTTCAGCTGCGTAGAATAGTTTTCTAGATAACAATTCCCACGAGAACACAATCCCGGGATAATAAGTAGCCTGTTACAGCCAGCTGTTTCAGAGGTTAGCCGGGGTTCGATTACAGCCCTAAGAGGGCGAGCCTATGGCCTTGTGCCTATTGCCAGAGCCTAGTTCCTCCGTCAGCAGGAGCGTTACAGGCGAGGATGACTTAAGCCCTGAAGATGTTGAGAAAAAAGTATCTATAATAAATAATAATAAATAAATAATATGTCTCTCTCTATGTCTCCATATAGGTTAGTCACTTGACTTTAAGTGTCGTCTTGGTACGTGTCTAGTTATGACTAAAGGTAGACTTTCAAACCAAGCGTCTATAGCGTCCGTGGTGCCGCGACTGTGACGCCGCGACAGAGCGACAGATAGATGTTCCGTACAAATGTATGAAGTTTCAAGCAACGACTTTCAAGCTCAGCGACACTAACGCGGCGTCAGTGATGTGCCGCTGTGCTCTTTGTTGTCAGACGCCCGCGTCAGTCGCTATAGACGCTGCGTCTGTGACGCTTAGTTCGAAAGTCTACCTTTACGTTGAGTTAATTGCTTTTGCTAGGAGTGGACAGAATTCGAATCTGTGTTACTCGAATTTACTCGATCCTCGATCGCAAAATCCAATTTACTTCTACTTTCATGGTGTGATTTTATTGCAACATTACAAGGGAAGTATTTTCAAGCAAAAAGTTGTTTATTTATCAAATAAAAACAAATATATTTATATAAAACTTTATTACTTCATAAAAAATAAAACTTTCAATTATTATCTATCATTAAAAATATCACATGCATTTAGAATATCAAAAACATTATATTTATTTACTTATCAATAACGTAATAACGTATAAATTCTCATTAAAATAAACATTTTTTTTTTGCATCGATAACATTTTCTCCGTTTGAGTGAAAACTTAGCCAGAGTAGATCTTTATTTGTTGTTTTTTTTTAGTTCCAGGAGACGTAGATTACGTTTTGAACAAACATACTTATATATTGCTGTGTAGTGTGTCTGTTGTAAATAGAATGCGAATTATCCCTAGGGAAGGAGTTGAGATGTAGAGTAAACATTATCAAACGGCGCGTTCTTTCCCTCCTGAAGCCAATTTTCTGGCGAAAATGTATTATTACGTTTTTCTATAACGTGGAAGGTATAAGCATGGCGGCTCGAGGTTGATTTGTTGTGATCACTTTTGTGTACAATATTGCCGTTGAAGACGATGCAAGTGCCTGAAAATAAATGTAATATATTTTGAGCCTATGTAACCGAGATGGATAGGGAAATGTTCATAATAATAATACAAACATTTTCACGATGTATTTTACTTGAAACTTTCAACTACTGAGTTTCCCAATAAAGTCAGAGAAATAGCAATAAAGTCATAACCTGCTAGACGGCAACAACAAAATGACTGACAAGCCTAAGTTTATCACTTCGCGAATAAAGAAAAGGCTTTATGAAATTACCTTTGTTAGCATAAACGGGTACGAAACTTGACTCAGGATAAACTGGACAAGGTTTGTCGTACACCATAGTCACTTTCCCAGTTTCCTCATCAACACTTCGGACAAGGCGTCTGTGAACACCAGACTTGTGTGATCCTCGCACTACCCTTAAACAGCCGTTTTGCACATTGGCATCTTCAAGGGCCAGCCAAAAGGCAAACGGAGCGGTTGGCTCTGTGTGCAGGAACGTAGTGTCTTGATGAGCAGCCACTGAAACATACATAGATTATGGCGAGAACAATTTGAGACTATAAAAATGAGCTCAAGATGTCAGCTTCGATACTGGTTTACTTTTACGTTCCCAGTTTCTATGGGAACACGTTACGAGGATATAAATATCATATGTGACACATAGGATACTTTAATCCGTTATCCCTATCTTCTTTCCTTCATATAATATATATATATCAACCTCTCGTCCTTTTGGAGTGCTAAACTAACTAGGCAAATGTGGGTCTGCCCACGTCAGCATAAGCTGAGAGGAGACCAAATTCCACGCAGATGTGGCGCGTACTAGCATACAACCGACGGTTTTTTTTTACTTTTTTATACATTTAATTATGTAAGATGCTTATAATCGCCATATTATGAAATATGTTTGATGATATGATGATACAGAAAATATGTTTAACTGACATCGAAACACAGTTTGCGAATTAAACATATTTTCTTTCTTTCTTTCTAGTCTGGCCATAAATATTAAATACTGTTACATTACAACGTTTACTTTTATTGAACTTTTTAATTATTTTGAATTTGGAACAATTCTTTCGATTTCGCGTCATTTCACATATTTTTTCGTGTTCATTATCGAATTAAATATGAATGGGGTGTTAAAGAAAATAGGATCGCAGTTATCGTTTCGCACAAAGTGGGTATGGAGCCGTCAGTCATATTCCAGACACTTCAAAATCTTGGTATCAGCCGTATGTTCGTATATCGTACTATCAATAGATACAACAACACTTCGTCTGTCGAAGACCAGAAAAGATCGGGGCGGCCGCGTGCTGTTAGAACTACAAAGGCTATTAATGCTGCTAAAGCCAGAATTCGTCGAAACCACATAAGGTAGCAAAAAATCTTATCGCGAGAAATGAAGATTCCCGCTAGGACTCTGTCACGTATTATAAAACAAGACTTGAAGCTCGGTGCTTATCGGCGATATACAGGACATGCCCTAAATCAATCTTTACGATTAAAGAGAGTGGATCGATCAAAGCGCCTTCTGTCGCGATACGCAGGTGAAAGGCACAGAAATATCCTCTTTACCGATGAAAAAATTTTTACGTTTAAAGAACACTACAATAAGCAAAATGATAAAGTGTACGCTCACAGTTCTAAGTGATGGTTTGGTGGGGCGTGTCTTATCAGGGAATCACAAAACTACATTTTTTTGGAACAGGAGTGAAAACTTCAGCCAAAGTGTATCAAGATACTGTCTTGGATCATGTTGTAAAACCTCACAGCAATACACTTTTTAAAAATATACCGTGGACTTTCCAGCAGGACTCTGCTCCTGGTCACAAGGCACGAACTACCCAAGCCTGGCTAGAAACCAACGTTTCGGACTGTATAAGAGCTGAACACTGGCCCTCATCTAGCCCAGACCTCAACCCTTTAGACTACAAATTATGGCCAGTCTTAGAGTACATCTTTGGAGCAAGCAGTGGCTAAATTTCCCTTGGAAACAGTGCGTAAATCCATAGATTCGTGGCCAAACAGATAAAAGGCTTGTATAAAAGCCAAAGGTGGCCATTTCTAATAAAATATATTTTTATTTTTTGCTAAGACTAATAAATATGTAGGTATAGGTCACACTATAAGTTTTGGGTAACTTAAAAAAACAACATGTTAAAACCAAAATATTATGTTTATTGCTTTTCAAAATACTCTCCTTTACATTTTAAACATTTTTTCATGCGATCGAACCATTTTTTAAAACAGGAGGACCACAGAACTGAAGGTATGTTTTCTACACAAATGGTAGAATACCACTCGGCATTAACACTCTTTTGATTTACAAGTGGAATTGTACAGATGGGACCCGTAGTTGAGAAAAAAACGCGATCATTTTTTTACCAACGTTCTCATTTTCAAAATCCCATTCAATTATAACATTACCTATGAGACAATTCGAGGACTATTGGGGATTGGTATGAGTCAAATCCAGAAAATTTTACACGAATTGAAAGATCGGAAACTTTGTTGTCGTTGGATCCCTCATGAACTGACAGTGGAGCAGAAGCGGGCTCGCGTGGAATGGTGCTCACAGATGCTACTGAAGTACGACCACGGACATTCTAATGCTGTTTATGACTTTGTCACAGGAGACGAAACGTGGATTTATTGTATTGAACCCGAAAAAAAACCAGCAATCTTGTGAATGGGATTTTGAAAATGAGAACGTTGGTAAAAAAATGATCGCGTTTTTTTCTCAACTACGGGTCCCATCTGTACAATTCCACTTGTAAATCAAAAGAGTGTTAATGCCGAGTGGTATTCTACCATTTGTGTAGAAAACATGCCTTCAGATCTGTGGTCCTCCTGTTTTAAAAAATGTTTCGATCGCATGAAAAAATGTTTAAAATGTAAAGGAGAGTATTTTGAAAAGCAATAAACATAATATTTTGGTTTTAACATGTTGTTTTTTTAAGTTACGCAAAACTTATAGTGTGACCTACGAATAATTACCTATATAGTATTCGAGTGCCAAGATTCCGCGTTGTATTTGTACTGAATCCAGTATCTATAGTATTTTTGATCTAAGTGTGCGACCAATGCTTTCGACGAGGCTTTGGCAACAATACTCAAGTTCAGGTTGGCGGTGCCCTTGCATGTTGCAATTAAGTTTAGAGCCCTCTAGCTGTGTCTAAACGTAATTGCAATATCACGCACAGTGGAGCGTAGTAGTTAGTTCAGCAACTGTTGCTAGGTGGCGCACTGGTGCCGCTGTAAGCAACATTCATACTTATTGATAGCCTTGGGCACTTGTACTATAATATAATGTCCGGTGTCTTGGTAGGAGGAACGTTCTGGAAAGGGAAAGTTGCTGGTTCAAAACCAGTCTAAGACTATATAGATTAATATTGAATTTTTTTTTTGAGAAGTTGGGAATTTGAGAATAAATATTCAATTCGCAATTTGCCTGTAAACGACCAGAGCCTCGCCCCTTGTTACGTGGGACCGACAGTGACTGACCCTTTGGAGGTTAAAGCTTATGAAGGTCAACCCTCGCCTGTTTTGGCTTTGTAACCCAAAGTCGAGACTTCCATTACAATATGAATTGTTTGAACTCATTGTAAAAACCAGCCAAGTGCGAGTCGGACTCGCGCACAAAGGGTTCCGTACCAAAACGGCAAAAAAAATCACATTAGTTGTATGGGAGCTCCGTTAAATTTTTTGAAGCGGAGCTCAATCTTAGGCAACAAGTGGAGATCGTAATTAATCACCGAAATACCAGATGATTAAGGCTAAGGACTCACGGAGCGATTTTTACCCGAGCCCGCTGCGGTGGCGGAGTAGAGTTTTATTTTCAAAACTCACAAGACCGGAGTTTTGTGCGGTTACGCGCCGTCGCGGTTGCGATTATCGCTCGCAATCTTGGCGGTTGATTATCGCAAGACGGGCGGTTGCTAAGCGTAAAGCGGTTAAACGATCAGTTGAGTTCCAGACCGCCATGGACACACACTAGAAACGAGCTGTTGCGTTATACTTACTTCACAGAAGGCCTAAAAGATTCTGGATACATCCACTAATTGCGGAAAGAGATCGTTATGGATTATTTGTTACTCTTATTAATGAGTTAAAGAAGGATGAAGAAAAGTTCTTTAATTATTTTCGAATGTCCGTATCTAGTTATTTATCCCACTGCGGTCGCCCGCCAGCCGATCGCAGTGCGCGCGGGTGCAACCCGCCGCGGCTGCGGGACCGCGACCCGCGCCCGCCAGTACAAGATGACCGCAGGTGCAGCGGGGCCCGCAAACAATCGCACACGCCGCGGGCGTAAAACGCGTCGTGAAATGTGCTTTAATTTTTTACATAAATATCTGTATTCTACAAAGGCTACGGGCCCGCAACCGCGGAATGTGCGGGTGAAAACCACTTCATGAGTCCTTAGCCTAAATGGTTGCCATGGAAACACGTGCGTCAACAATGAAAATAGTTTTTTTTTCATTCGATTAATTAATTTTAAGTGTTCGATTCTGATTCTCATATGTATTAAAAACATTTGCTCGGCTCAACATTTGCAATTAGCAGCATGCATTGCATACCTAGTATTATATTATGTTTATTAATACTCGTTGTTATACGTAGCGACAAAAGAAATACATCATCTGTGAAAATTTCAACTTTATAACTATAACGGTTCACGAGGTACAGCGGAGTCTTAGTAATAGGGTTCCCGTTTTACCCCTTGGGTACGGAACCCTAAACAATATTAAATAAATAAATAAATAAATCATCATTTATTTCAGGTAATTTACCCATAACAAAATTAATCAATTGCATCACAGTCAATTCAGTTCATTAGTCACTATATTCGCACAACATCAACATCACTATATTAGTCGCAGAAAAACTATTATTTTCGATTTTATAAATAAAAATAAATGTCACAAAAACACCTACGGATTACAATTTAAATGTCACTAATAAGTAATATACTGAATGTCATAAAAATAATAATATATATAAGTTTAATAATATGCTGATAACAAATAAATAAAAATGTCATAAATATATTTTAGAATGTCATAAATTACAGAACAATTATTAAAAGTTGAATGAATAAGAAGTAGAGATTAGATTTAAAAGTTATCTTGTGCAAAATGGATTCCTTTACTTTTCTTTTGCCTGCCCCTGAGGGTGAAAATTTATCAACGATAAATTCGACGGTCTTTGTGGTGTGAGGGGACAAGTTCTATAAATGATTTTTGCTATCTTTCTATAAGAAATCTTAGCATTATATTGTCTGTCTGTAGGTATACGTTAATCTACAAAGTAATAATATTATAATAAAGAGAATAATAAGAAAAAAAATTTTTACATGGATGACCTAAAGTTATTTGCCCCTAATGGCCCCGATTTGATGGCTTTGCTAAAAGTTACTGAAACTTTTAGTAAGGCCATCAGTATGGAGTTTGGGGTAGATAAGTGTGCGGTCATGCATGTAAAAAGGGGTGGGATTGTGGAATCTGAAGGAGTCAATCTTTCAGATTTCACACGATTTGGGTCACTCTCCGCAACCGAAACCTACAAATATCTAGGTATGTCTCAAGCTCTGTGTATTGCTGAGACTGACATGAAACAGAAGTTGCAGGATCGTTTCTTTGGCCGCCTGAAAAAAGTACTGAAAAGTCTTTTGTCAGGCGGTAACAAGGTGCGTGCTGTCAACGGCTGGGCCATGCCAGTCTTAGTATACTCTTTTGGCATACTTAGATGGACTCATACGGAATTAGAAGCTCTGGATAGGAAGGTGCGTTGTCTATTGACTTCATATCGAATGCACCACCCACGTTCGTCAATAATGAGGTTGTATATACCACGGAAATGTGGGGGTCGTGGATTTTTAAATGCCAAGACTCTCCATAACCGTGAGATATGCAACCTTAGAGAGTATTTCCTGCAGGTGGACGTGGATGTGCATCGAGATGTTGAGGCAATAGACAACGGACTGACCCCGCTCTCCCTTGCGAAAGAGAACTGGCGCAAACCTGTAATATTAAGTGTATCAGATCGGAAGGAAATATGGAAGAGCAAGGAACTGCATGGTCGATTTTATCGGGCTCTAAATGGGCCCGATGTTGACTCAACAGCATCGGTATCCTGGTTACGATTTGGTGATCTCTTCGAGGGTTTCATCTGTGCAATTACTGACGAAGTCGTGATGACGAAAAACTATCGGAGATATATTGTAAAAGATGGTACGATTGACATCTGTCGGGCATGTCATCGTCCCGGAGAATCTTTAAGGCATATTATCTCTGGTTGTTCTCGTCTTGCGAATGGTGAGTATTTGCACAGACACAACCAAGTAGCCAGGATTATCCACCAGCAACTTGCTCTAAAGTATAACCTTGTCGACGTGGAGGTACCTTATTACAAGTATGTGCCCGACCCAGTTCTTGAAAACGGTCATGTCACATTGTATTGGGATCGATCTATTATCACTGATAGGACGGTTATAGCTAACAGACCTGATATAGTGATAATGGATCGATTAAAGCGCCTTGTAGTAATTGTCGATATCACTGTGCCACATGACGAGAATCTCGTGAAAGCAGAAAAAGATAAACAAATTAAATATTTGGACCTTGCTCACGAGATTGTCGACATGTGGGATGTGGATTCGGCGATTATTGTTCCTATAGTCGTATCTGCACATGGCCTAATAGCCAAGAGTCTCGACCTCCATCTACAGAGGCTCGCGTTAGGCAGCTGGGTCAAGGGCTTAATGCAGAAGGCGGTTCTGTTGAACACGGCCCGTATTGTGCGGAAGTTCCTATCTCTGGAGCCCTAACCACCGGTAGCTTGGTCCCTGTACTCGATACCGGTGGGTTACTGTTTTTTTATATTTTTAAATGTATTTTTTTATAAATCTATTTAAAAATGTAATGAATATGTGGAATGTTTTAATAAAGAGAATAATAAGAAATATTCTTTATCGTACATTTTAAATACAAATCTTAATATTACAAACAATTTTAAACAATAAAAACTATGTACAAAGGGCGGCCTAATCGCGTAGAGCGATTTCTTCCAGGCAACCTTAGGATGGATAGAAGAAATAATATGAAATATAGCGGAGTAGTGTACAAAAAGAAAGTCCAATGACCTATCTATAACTCTTAAATCAATCACCAAGCCATGGAAGCTTCCATAACTTGATAAGTAACTCAAAAGCAGTCAAAATACATACACATACATACATACATACATAATAACTTACATATCCATAAACATACTACACATATACCTTATATAATAATTCTATATAGAGACGTATTAAATATTATTATTATGATAATAAATAAATATGGAAATAAAGTGTTAAAAACAGAAATATAATAACATTATCTAATTAGAACTAGACAGATAGTGTGCCTTGACCCTTTTTTTTAAAAGTTGTGATTGATTGGGCACGCCTTATTTCCAGTGCAGTGGTAGGGCGTTCCATAGGCGAACTGCTTGCACAGATAAAGACTTATCCGCAAAAGTTGTAGAGTGCGCTGGCATCTTTAGTCTCAGATTCTCTGATGACCGTAAGGACCTCGAATGTGTGCCATGCAGGAACGTAAACCGTTCTTTGAGGTATCTGGGAGTACGTGGATTAAACAGTATACTGTATAACAAAGATAGGATGTGAGTATTCCTTCGAAGGCGAATCGGGAGCCAATCGAGCCTCTGCCGAAATTCTGACACATGATCATATTTGCGTAGGCCAAATATAAATCTAATACAGACATTTTGAAGGCGCTCAAGCTTATTTAGGTGCTCCTCAGTGAAATTGAGATAGCTGATTGACGAATACTGAAAGTACTGAAAACTCAATTATTTCCTTTCGGGTTTGGTGCACTAATTATACTGTAGGGCACTTGAGTTTCTTCCTGGTATCTTCTAAGGAGAACCAACTTACCGAACCAGCGAAAGAATCATTTTCAAATGGTTATTTACGAGTATGTACTTAATTTAATATATTTATAATATTGCTTGACATAAAATTTAAAAATTTTAACATTTATATTGTTGATTCTTTGATTCTTTGGAATATAAATACAAACTTATATTGACATACATACAGTCACGCATCTTTCCTATTGGGGTAGGCAGAGACTATGGTATTCCACTTGTTACGAACCTGGCGTACGTACTTCTTTCGCGTTTTTCACATTCGTAACTGTTTTCATGCATGCTCTCCGGCCACGGGTACTCAAGATCTGGCCTTTTATCAAAACATCTCTGATTTGGTCGAAGTAGGTAAGTACGTTCGTAAGTCGACCCTTTTCTGCCTGTGCATTCACGCCCGCCTTATACATACATACTTATATACACTTATCTGTTTCGTCAATCTGCTTTTATCCATCCTTTCTACGTGAACCATCTAAGCATCCCTTTTTCTATCTTAGTCACTAAACCTTCCGACACACCGCAACGTCCCCGTATCATGCTGTTCCTCACTTTATCCACTAATGTAACCACAGCCATACAATAACTGTTAAATATTATGCCTAACTAAGAAACAATATTTGGCAAAATCGAGATCAAACCCAGGGTCTCTGCTGGGATAGCAGACTCACGCAGGCCGTAAGTTAAACGGACTACGCCACCGAGACAGTCAAATCAATTTATAAATACCTTCACTACCCACTCCTGGATGTTTGAATATGTACATGGACTGTACAACAGCTGGCTCGTTGAGGCCTATTTCTTTACAAACAGCCTTTATACGGGCACTGTACGTATAACACCTGAATATAGGGTGTAGGTAGTGCAACGCGTGACCAATCTGAAAAAAAACACGCACCCGAGTTAGATACTACAACTTATACAACATTTTGAAATTAGTACCGTTATTAATTTAGACGCTTTAGGACGATGGGGAAATCGATCGTACAGTGAAGCACAGAATTGACGCAGGTTCGATGAAATGGCGGCAGGTCAAAGCCACTATATTCGACCCCCAATTTCCTCCGAAACTTAAGGGGAAAATTTACATCGTCAGATCTGCCGTCCTGTTTGCACTTTCATGTGTGGCCGTAAAAGCGACGGATGAAAGAAAACTGCATGTAGCGGAAATGCGAATGTTAAGATGGATGTGTGGTGTAACAAGGATGGATAGAGTAAGGAACGAGTATATTAGAGGAAGTTTGAAAGTTGCCCCAGTAAATGAAAAAGTGAGAAGCGAACGGCTATCATGGTATGGACATGTTATGAGAAGAGAGGAAAGTAATGTGGTAAGAAAGGTGCAAAGTATGAATGTAGATGGCCTGAGAACTCGAGGTAGGCCCAAGAAAAGATGGATAGAATGCGTGAAAGAGGATATGACCAGGAAAGGAGTGACTGAGTCGATGACGTGTGACAGGGATGTATGGAAGATGAAAACATGTTGCGCCGACCCCAAATAATTGGGATAAGGGCAGGCAGATGATGATTAATTTAGACGCTTTTCTCCTTTTCGTTTTAACTAGGACCTACTCGTATATTATGGAAACAACAATACGTGCTCAAGGAATATAATATTAAAACATACCTATAACAATTATTTACTCAGAAAATATTGCGACGCGAAAATATTAAGACTTTTAACTTTAAATGTAAAAGGATATTATTCTGCCCGTTCAACTCAGGGATGCAATCAACCGGGAAATGAACTCACAGAATTGTTTATCTAGAAATAGCCCTCTGCAAATCAGTTTAGGGTGCAATATTCGCCATTCGATAGGCGACTCTATGCGTTATTTACAATCGTTGTTTATGTCAGTTCCGTTTGCTTTCAGAAGTAGACTAAGGAATTTTGGTATTTTTGATATTATGGACTCTCTACGTAAGTAGATATTGAAGAGAGCCTATTAGTTGGCAACACTGATAATCATCACTTCACTACTATTATAAAAGAAAGTCACTTTCTTCCGTATGTATGCTTAGATCTAAAAATAAAGAATACTACGCAACCGATTTTGATGCGGTTTACACCAATATATAGTGGTTCTCGAGGAAGGTTTTTGTATGTAATTTGTCAAGTGGACGAAGCCGCAGACGTCCGCTAGTAAGTATAACTTTGAGCAAATAGTTCTGTGTAAAACTTACCTTATTTAAGCATATGCTGGAATCAACTTTCAATTCACCATTTTCGTCAAGAGCTTCCTCTTCGAAGAAGTAACTGATGTTTTCATTGCTCCGTAAGAAATACTCTTCTTTCAGTTGCTGGAAGGTAAAGTATTTAAATATTTACTAATAGGTAAGTGTATGGAGACGATAACTTTCCATGTCAGGCATATTAGCCTAGTATCAAACTGAACCACACGCTGCCCCATGTCTGCTCAAGATCCGAATATTCCATTACTGGATGTCCCCAGTCGAAGGTCTTAATTTAAGAAACATAATCTTTTGCGTCCTGTAAAGAGGTGCTAGTAGAACACAATGGCTGTAGGCTTCCCTTCTGTTTTGGTAGTACTTAGATACCTATAGATGCTAAGGGCCCTACCAAGATCTCCAGGGTCCAAGTTATCTGGACGCAGTACACCTGCTGATAAACGGACGAGACTCGGCAAATATATTCAGACATTAGGCTCGCCACCTATTACGTCGGGTTAACGAAGTGACTTGGCGAAACTTAGGTGTAATAAGGGTCTCTGTCCACCCTTCGGGGATAAACGCGTGAATTGTGTCTGTTGATACTCCTACACTATTCATTAAATACTATTGACCGTTCTCTTGTTAAAAATACTTTATTTTAGGAAACCTATTTTACTCACACGCTCCTTGGATCCAGTTGCTGAGAATATAATCCTGTTATCCTTATCGGGTAAATATCTGGCAAGCTCTGTACCCGCGCTCTTCATCTCATCACATTCTGCTGGTCTGAACAAGCCTTCTAACACCACGTATCCATACTGCTCCATCTGAAATGAAAATACATATAACAAATGAATGATCTATAATCAATAGTATTTAATGATGATCTACACACATATATATATATATGAATACAAGGACGTCGCCAAGGGGGAGGCAGGGGGCGGTTGCCCCCCCTAGAGATCAAATGTGAGCTAGCCGCAAAGCGACCAAAGTGCGAGCAATTGACTTTCTTACCTATTAATAAATTCCGCATCGCATGACAAAACGTAAATAAATTCACAAGGTTTAATGTATATTGTAGAAAGTATTGAAATATTTAGAATAACATTAAGATTTTCTCGGCTACTTCTAGAATTTCTTTCATTCTCGGGATTATGTTGGTAGCCAAATACTCGGCTTTGATGGAACCCGTTGTCAACGTACTCCAATCGGTAGCTTTGGACGTGGTCAAAGCCTCGGAACACGTTAAAAGGATTTTACTTTTAATTAAAAACCACCGTGAAAATCCGGAAAAAGTGACAACCGAAATTATAAAGGAAGCTACTGCTGTTGCGGAGAAAGTCGGACTTGAGGAGGACATTACATCAATGCCGCGTATTACGGGGAAACAACGTCATAGAAGCAATCATCCAGCAGAAAGCCCTTCAGAATACTGGAAGAGGTCTTTAGTAATACCATATTTGGATTCAATTATCACCTCCCTTGTAGTACGTTTTGCTGAAGAAAACACGCAATCATTCGCATTATCTAAGTTACACCCGGTGTAGATGCAAAAGATGACAACTGAAAATCGGAAACAAACTTGTGAATCTATTGCCCAGTCTTATGATTTACCGAACATAAAGAATGAAATCGAACTTTGGCAGCAATTGTGGCACGATAGGCTTAATCTAACAAATCTAACAGTTGTTGATGTCCTAAAAGAAACAAATTCCTTCTGTCCCGAAACGGAAAAGGCATTAAAATTTTTGATTGCCCTGTACAGTAGAGCGATCCTTTAGCAGCCTCAGAAGACTAAAACATGGCTAAGAAGCACCATGGCAGAAGATCGCCTTAATGGTTGGCCATGATGAGTGTTACACAGAGCTATAATAAATAAAAACCAAAATAATTTTAATGATAAAGTGGTTAAAAATTTTGCAAAAAATCCCCTTAGGTTATGTTTATTAAATATTATTTTTGTTAAAATAAATAATTATTACTGTGTTTAAAAGTTTGATTTAGTTATTGTGCTGTCGAGGGCTTGTGAAGTTTTAATTAGAACCGTTCTTCTTATTACAATCGTCATCAAGGCAAAGACTTCCAAAGTGTAACGCTTCATGCTCTCGGCGTTCATATTTTTTATCCTCCACAATATTGCCCCATTGCCACCCACTTAGTCATAAGCTGGCGACGCCCTTGTATAAATAAAATTACCGAATTTATAACCTCTTCCTGAAGTCGGTTAAAAATGAATACCTACCATGTTGTGTTCATAATACTAGTACGTGAGCCGTAGAACATTGAAAAATATTAATTAATAGCAAGCTTATTTTTCGTAAGTAGCTTTATTTTACCGTGTCCTACCCCAATATCTCAAAAAGAAATCTCAAATCAGGTAGCTAACAGAGTTATCCAGTTAACATATTCGGAACAAAATTGCAAGGTTGCATTAATTCGTAAAGAGCTGCAAAGTGGTGCAGGTACTAAGTACATCACTATAAATCAAATATCAAAAGTTCCCATCGATCTGACTTGTGCTAAAAAAAGTTATTCAAGGTTAAAGTTGAAAATTTTCACTTTTTTGGATTTTTCTCGTAAACAGTGAATTATATCAAAAAATAGTTTTGGACAAAATTGTAGATACTCATAAATAACCTACACAAATGACCTTACAATTTTTTTCCTAGGAATTACCATTTCTGAGAGATTGCGGTTATTAACGTCCAATAAGCTATAGTCTATACGCAATGCTGGTCCGCTCCTATTAACTCTGTCGTGATGTTTTTAATGAGCGTGTAGCTGATAATGAAAAAAAAATCAAAATCGATTCACGCAGCGCAAAAATATGAGGTAACAAACATTTAAACTAGGTATGCAATGCATGCTGCTAATTACAAATGTTGAGCGGAGCAAATGTTTGTATTACATATCAGAATCAGAATTGAACACTTAAATTAATTAATCGAATGAAAAAAAAAACTATTTTCATTGTTGACGCACGTGTTTCCATGGCAACCATTTAATCATCTGGTTTTTCCTCCTTGGTCAGCTTTATTTTCAAGATTTCAGAGATATGCAGTCCCGGGTATGATGTCAACCAGCATGCCAAATTTGGTCAAAATCGGTAGAGCCATTTCGGAGGAGTTGGCACACAAACGTTTTACACTTGTCGCCTAAGATTGAGCTCCGCTTCGCTCCGCTCAACTATCCTACTAGGTATGCAATGCATGCTACTAATTGCAAATGTTAAGCGGAGCAAATTTTCTTAATTCTTTTTTATGCTCTGTTTTCATGATTTCAGAGATATGCACTCCCGGGTATGATGTCGACCAGCATGCCGAATTTGGTCAAAATCGGTCGAGCCGTTTCTGAGGAGTTGGCACACAAACGATTTACACTTATCGTCTAAGAAAGAGCTTCGCTTCGCTCCGCTCAACAACGAAGGGAATTCATATCGTTCTTTAACACGTGACACGTAGTTTGATCAATTGGAAACTCTATGCTAGGTACTCTAAAGCATTAAGCGAACTCGATTTTTTTTTACAGAAAACGGAGTTACTTTAATAACAACACATTTTAGCAATCATATACAAATAAGTGCAATAACTATCCATATGTAACGTAATAGGTATATAATTTCGCTGGCAAATGTTAGTAATTTCAGAGACATCGTCATTCAGGTGAATTATAAAAAAAAATTAAAAAGTAAACATCTAGGATGGTGAGACAAGACGTGCTAGCGTCTTCAAACCCCACGTGTTCGTTCTATTTTTGTCAATGTTTTCAATATCATGCTATGCGGAGGGTCGTTGGTCGTATGCTCAGGGCAAATCTTAAACAAAATATTGTTATATCACGCTTCAGTTGAGTATTAAAACCTACCTATCTACTGTCTAAATATTCTTATGATCATTTTGTTGTAATTTACTTAAAGTTTATTTTCGTATCTTTTTAATTAGATCCTAAAATGAGTACATAATATTCTACATTTAGGATTGAAGAGTACACCGTACTCAATGTTCTATAATTGCCAGCTCTCTATGTTAGTACGAAAGTATAAGATATAACGACGTAATAAGTAAATGGATAACGGGTACGTATAACAAGGATAATGCTGATATTTACATAGATGTGTCCTAAATAAGAGTGCGCAAGTGGCTGCGTCTGAGAGCATGTGCGTTCTGAGTCATACATGACTTTATTTCGATTATAAAAATATTATTAACCCTTGTCCTGAGCCGCGTCAACATTCTTTTGTAAAAAGATATTTCGGTCGAACTTCGACTTGTTTGTATTTTATCTAGGTACAGAGTTATTAAAGGACGCTTAAATAAAGTTCTTACTTCCAGTCGAGTGACTTTGAATGAACTAATGTTTCTAAGTAAACCAAATGTAAAGGTATATACTCGTATAATACTAGCGGACGCCTGCGGCTACGCCCGTTTGACAAATTATAGAGGTGCTGAAAACCCTCCTTGGGAATCACTCTATCCATTAGTGAAAACCGCATCAAAATCCGTTGTCGTTTTAAATATCATACATACAGAACGAACGATTTTGTTTTATAATATGTAGTGATGAACCGAAATTATATTCGTTTAGTCATGTACCTACTTCGGTGTAGCAGATCCTTATGGGGATACTCTTTAGGTGAGAAGGGTCTATGGTACAAGATTAGGGCTTTATACTCATTATGTCACCTTGTTATCCCAGTTTCGTATAGTAATTTATTAAAGTGATAATACTATTATACTGTTTGTGGATAGTTCTATTCAAAGGAGAAGGACCCCATGACATTATTAACAACATGACATGTCATCCTTGTATCTTCCAATCAACCTTGTACCTTCTGTGGGTGAGATCTCATTACCAAATTTTAACGCATACTTAACTAGTTTCATATTATAATTCAATTTAAAGCATACTAGCGGGCGCCCGTGGCTTCGCCCGCACAAAAAAAATTATACTAAATCCTTCCTCGAGAACCACTTTATCCATTGGTATAAACCGCATCAAAATCCGTTGCGTAGTTTTATAGATCTATGCATACATACGGAACGGGTGACTTTGTTTTATACTTAGTTATGATGATATTATGATAATAATTTGATTTCGAAAATTCTTTCAAACTGTATGTAGCAACGTGAATATCGTTCTTTAACACGTGACACGTAGTTTGATCAATTGGAAACTCTATACTAGGTACTCTAAAGCATTAAGCGAACTCGATTTTTTTTTACAGAAAACGGAGTTACTTTAATAACAACACATTTTAGCAATCATATACAAATAAGTGCAATAACTATCCATATGTAACGTAATAGGTATATAATTTCGCTGGCAAATGTTAGTAATTTCAGAGACATCGTCATTCAGGTGAATTATAAAAAAAAATTAAAAAGTAAACATCTAGGATGGTGAGACAAGACGTGCTAGCGTCTTCAAACCCCACGTGTTCGTTCTATTTTTGTCAATGTTTTCAATATCATGCTATGCGGAGGGTCGTTGGTCGTATGCTCAGGGCAAATCTTAAACAAAATATTGTTATATCACGCTTCAGTTGAGTATTAAAACCTACCTATCTACTGTCTAAATATTCTTATGATCATTTTGTTGTAATTTACTTAAAGTTTATTTTCGTATCTTTTTAATTAGATCCTAAAATGAGTACATAATATTCTACATTTAGGATTGAAGAGTACACCGTACTCAATGTTCTATAATTGCCAGCTCTCTATGATAGTACGAAAGTATAAGATATAACGACGTAATAAGTAAATGGATAACGGGTACGTATAACAAGGATAATGCTGATATTTACATAGATGTGTCCTAAATAAGAGTGCGCAAGTGGCTGCGTCTGAGAGCATGTGCGTTCTGAGTCATACATGACTTTATTTCGATTATAAAAATATTATTAACCCTTGTCCTGAGCCGCGTCAACATTCTTTTGTAAAAAGATATTTCGGTCGAACTTCGACTTGTTTGTATTTTATCTAGGTACAGAGTTATTAAAGGACGCTTAAATAAAGTTCTTACTTCCAGTCGAGTGACTTTGAATGAACTAATGTTTCTAAGTAAACCAAATGTAAAGGTATATACTCGTATAATACTAGCGGACGCCTGCGGCTACGCCCGTTTGACAAATTATAGAGGTGCTGAAAACCCTCCTTGGGAATCACTCTATCCATTAGTGAAAACCGCATCAAAATCCATTGTCGTTTTAAATATCATACATACAGAACGAACGATTTTGTTTTATAATATGTAGTGATGAACCGAAATTATATTCGTTTAGTCATGTACCTACTTCGGTGTAGCAGATCCTTATGGGGATACTCTTTAGGTGAGAAGGGTCTATGGTACAAGATTAGGGCTTTATACTCATTATGTCACCTTGTTATCCCAGTTTCGTATAGTAATTTATTAAAGTGATAATACTTTTATACTGTTTGTGGATAGTTCTATTCAAAGGAGAAGGACCCCATGACATTATTAACAACATGACATGTCATCCTTGTATCTTCCAATCAACCTTGTACCTTCTGTGGGTGAGATCTCATTACCAAATTTTAACGCATACTTAACTAGTTTCATATTATAATTCAATTTAAAGCATACTAGCGGGCGCCCGTGGCTTCGCCCGCACAAAAAAAATTATACTAAATCCTTCCTCGAGAACCACTTTATCCATTGGTATAAACCGCATCAAAATCCGTTGCGTAGTTTTATAGATCTATGCATACATAGGGAACGGGTGACTTTGTTTTATACTTAGTTATGATGATATTATGATAATAATTTGATTTCGAAAATTCTTTCAAACTGTATGTAGCAACGTGATCCCCGAGGGACATTAGGTATTTTTTATCCCAGTTATATGTTCCCACGGGAACTGATAACGACGTCCAAGAAGTTGGCACCACACTTTTCGATTACAAAAACTTTTGAAAGTTGTTCTGGGTTGTTCTAGGTTTGTTCTACTTTGTTCCAAAACGTTATAGAGCTGAGAATGAAATTTTCAGAGAAAATCTAAGAAAACTGATTTTTGAGCTGGCACCGCACTTTTAAGATACAATAATGGATACAAGATGGAACAATATAGAACAAACCTAGAACGGGCGGTGCCAGTTCAAAAATTAGCTTTATTGGATTTTCTCTGAAAATTTTATTCTCAGCTCTATAACGTTTTGGAACAAAGTACAACAAATCTAGAACAACACAGAACAACTTTCTAAATTTTTGTAATCGAAACGTGTAGTGCCAACTTCATGGACGTCTGCTAACGAGAAACCTATGTCTAGCAGGCGGAGTCGCGGTTATCAGCTAGTGAGTTATAAATAACTGACCTTAACCCTATACTATCTTATAACGAGACCAAGCGATACTAATCTGACTCTTCGTGCCTATTAGGTAGGTACATCAAATTATCAACTACTCAGTGTAATCTTAAATATTTTGTATTGACAGATATTATTCAAGAAAACAAAGTTCTGATTAGGTAGTTACCGATGTGCTCAATGTTGTTAACTTATTATATTAGGTGTTATTGTCTCCGAAAGGGTAGACTATAATTTCTCGTTTCCATATCTCGAAAACAGCAAATTATGCGATTTAAATAATTAGGTATTTTGTATATTGTCCTGCTTGATTAGAATTGGTGGAAGGGAAAACTTTTTGTGAACGGAAGTGTACCGAAACTACCTTTCGGAGACAGGAGTGTGAACGGCAGAAACGGTAGATTATGTAGGTAGTTCTCACACCAAAGTGTGCACCAGTGTGTCAACACAAACTGTGGTCAATTCCTGTTAAAAAGTATAATATAAGTACCTACTTAATAAAACGTGAACATTTAAAAGTAAGTAGGAACTAATATCGACACATTTCCAATATGAAAACCAATATTTTTATCATCATAGCAATTAGTTCTTGCTAACATTAAACAGTACCGCCAAAAGTTTCGCAAAATACCTATGTTCTGAGTATCAGTAGGTACAATATGTACCTAATTCATAATGACGTGTGTTCCTCATACAAGATATTATTCTTAGAATGCTGGTCATTCCTCTGACGGATCACCGTCGTCTTGGCTAGCGCCACAGAATTAGGGATTACGCACTCAGCTACCAACATAGGTATAAATATATTATTATTAGCTATGTATGTACCAATATAGGTATTTATGCAAGTATACTCGTTGTAAACTATAAAGCAAGTAGGTGGCGAAGAGTGCCTATTTATCATAATATGATTGAACGAGCGAGCGAATAAGCGCCCCTGTTTTAACAGAATTACATACTAGTTGTGAACTTCCCATAGTACCCGGTAACGGCAATAGGCTTGCCCCGTATTACGTGGGACATAAACTTGCTGGCAAAGAGTGGGTGTGTAACGCGCCTCTGCCTACCCCTTGGGGCGTATAGGCGTGTGATATTATGTCTGCTTTAACAAAAAAATGAATTGTACTGAATGGAGTCAGGCGTTACCTGGCGAAAGTCCATGATAAAACACTGGAAAATATGATGTTGATTTTTTAGATAATTGCAATGATTTCGCTAAATAGAAGACATTATTAACGTCGATGTAATATGTTTCACCTACTCACGAGGCATTATCAAGACTGTCTCAAAGAGAACAGCCAAAGGTTCTGGCTAGCTGTTTTATGAACCATGATGGTCTTAGCAACCTCTCAATTGTTTTAAAAGACCTGTTTAGGCGCGCCAGAAAAAAACTACTTCCCCACTTTACATGTACGGTAACCCTAAAATAATGTTTGTTATGTGCATGCACATCTGTTTGACATGCAAACTTTATAAGTACCTAATGCCAGTCTCTCACAAAGGTGCATATTTGTCATAAATGTCATAAAACTTCCTAGAACACAAGTTACCTCTGTAAAAGAGTAATTTATTTACGTGGACGCGAAAAACGCTTTGAGTTTTTAGACTGAATTTATGTAGTAACTTAAAATATAAAAGGGTATGACGCAACTCTCAAAGAATAAAATGAACATGCTTTTCTCGTTCTCTGCATACTGTAATGGCCTTTTTTTTTAATTCCGCGAGAGCGCGTCCGCTCCCATGTCCATTGCTGCGGGGTCTCTGGTGACACCCGAAGGTATAGTATTCCAGTGGACGCCCGGCGGCCACCTGCGTGGCCTCTTCGGGGGTTTGGTCGGAATGAAAGGGGTTGGGTTATATCCCGCATCGGTTAGTGAATCTGGTAGCCTGCTTCTGTAAGGACGGCGGGTGGCTATTCCGCCGTCCTCAGGCCCCGATCATGGAGGTCGATGGTCCTGGGCGTAGATGAGCCTGCGGTGCCCTGGCCGCTGACTGCGGAACTCAGCGGGGAGGGTACGCTCCCTCTCCCTCTCAGCCGCCACCTTCGCGAGCATGACTTGCTCGCAGAAGTACACTGCTGCGTTCCACCTACTCGTGCTGGAGACCATGGCTTGGAGCATGGTTTCCAGCGAGAGGATATCCACGCCCAGACCCACTACGAGGTCCCGGCGCTGACTCGCCCACGCTGAGCACTCCACCAACGTGTGGAGTGCGGTGTCGTCATCGAAAACCTCGCAGTGTTGACATCGGGTTGTGATCTCACGATGGATGCGAAACAGATAGCTACCGAAGCATCCATGCCCGGTAACGATCTACGGCGCACGATGCCATGACACCATGCCGCTTCTGCAGCCACTCGTCCATGATCGGTCTCACCGCCGCGATGACGGTGGTTCCCCACTTTGGTTGCTCTAGTCGCACCCTCCAAGTCTCCATGAGATCCTGGCGGAGTTGGGACCGCTGTTCCTCGATTTCTCGAGTCGCAGCCCTGTGATCCCTCTCCAGCGCCTCCTTGTGCCATTGAAATGACGCAAGGGCTCTCGCTTCCAGGTCCCATGGAGGGGTCCCGGCTAAGAGACATGCAGCCTCTCCGGAGATCGTGCGGTAGCCCCGTATGGTTTTGACGGCCAAGGTTCGCAGTGGTCTGTTTAACAGAGTCGCGTTCACCCTGACAGCCAATCTATCCGCCTATACGGGAGCCCCGTATAAGGCCATACTCCGCACGATCCCTAGGTACAGTCTCCTGCAGGAGGCGTTGGGTCCCTTTAGGATGGGCATGAGTCGCAAAAGCGCGACTGATGCCCCCGTCACACTGTAATGGCTTTATCAAAGTTCTACTCCACTTCAAAAGGAAGTTGTTTGCTCAGTAGCACTGCACTAGGCACGTATGTATACGTCGGATTTAAAATAAAGTAATTAACCGATTAACATAGTATCGTTTTACCTACGGTAGTATTATTCTCTATTCTGTGCCTTCGATATGTTCGCTAGTATGTAAATTTACGGGACAAAGACAACTTTTTCTAGCCCTGTTGCGAATGCATAAGAGTAATTTTTAAGGTTCCGTAGTTCATGTCTCGGAACCCTTATAGATTCGTTATGTATGTTATGGCGGAGCTATAAAATGTAACTTGTATTATTGAGCGGAGCTCTCAACGGGTGACTCAAATTACGATTTATGTTAAATTGTGTTAAATTGTTTCTCGGCGAATACTCGGCCGATTTCGGATTTTCTTGCACTCATCAAAAGCTTACTGAATTACTCAGGTTCTTACGAAGCCAGAATTTTGAATTTCGATCAAATAAAAATAATTTAATTGATGGTAAAAATTCCCATAGCGTAATGACAAAAAATACTTTGACAGAGTTATATCGCTTTGAATCAAAACTCGCTTCGCTCAAATATATGCTGCAGCGTAGCGGTACGTTTCGCGACTGCGGCGACCTAGTATTCTGTCATTGGTACCTCAGCAAATTATAATATTATTTCGGTACGTGCGCTTATGTAAATACAAATAAGCACGTACCTAAGAATTGCTGTTATGGTCACCTTTCATCTAACAAAGGAAATTGTACCTACATATTATGTAGGTACAATTTCCTTTGTTAGTACTTAATATACATAATAAATGTATAAGCCTAGATATAATAGTAATAAAAGTTCAGTCAATCAGTCAGATACATGGCGCACACTAAAAGTTTTGCACTTCTAGCTAATCGGAACTATTTGAATTTCGAATGTTATATTTTTTTAAACGTTGCAGTCTTCTTAGTAATAAAAAAAAACAATTGGCGGGAAATCATTTGTCAATTGTTTTTTATCACACATCAAAGTTCTACGTATGCAACGAAAATGGAATTAAGTAGAAAAGATTTTAGAGCGATGATTTTTTATGATTTTAAAAGTTCTCTCTCCGCAGGACTGTGCCGCTCGTCTTCAAAATGCTTTTGGGAGAGAAGCACCTTGTTTGAGCACCGTGAGGCGATGGTTTGACGAATTTGAGAGAGGTCGAGTTTCTTTACATGACGAATTTCGTGAAGGGCGGCCTTCAACTGCCGTCAACGAAAATAATGTGGCTACTGTTAAGCGGTTAATTGAAGAAAACCCGCGGATTACCTATGAGACAATTCGAGGACTATTGGGGATTGGTATGAGTCAAATCCAGAAAATTTTACACAAAGAATTGAAAGTTCGGAAACTTTGTTGTCGTTGGATCCCTCATGAACTGACAGCGGAGCAGAAGCGGGCTCGCAGGGAATGGTGCTCACACATGCTACTGAAGTACGACCACGGACATTCTAATGCTGTTTATGACATTGTCACAGGAGACCAAACGTGGATTTATTGTTTTGAACCCGAAAAAAAAACAGCAATCTTGTGAATGGGTGTTTGAAAATGAGAACAAGCCAACAAAAGTGAGGCAGGCGAGAAACGTTGGTAAAAAAATGATCACGTTTTTTTTCTCAGCTACGGGTCCCATCTGTACAATTCCACTTGAAGATCAAAAGAGTGTTAATGCCGAGTGGTATTCTACCATTTGTTTACCCAGGGTGTTAGAAAAAGTTCGCGAAAGACGACCCAAAAGCCGCGTTCTCCTACATCATGACAACGCTTCTTCACACACGGCCAACAAAACAAAGTCATTTTTAGCTTCCAAAGAAGTACAACTCGTCACCTATCCTGCGCATAGCCCTGACACCCTGTGATTTCTGTATTTTCCCCAAAATCAAAGATTTGATGAGAGGTTTCACTTTTACCAACTCCGAAGAGGCAGTGATAGCGTTCAATCAGCACGTAGAAAACATGCATTCAGATCTGTGGTCCTCCTGTTTTAAAAAATGGTTCGATCGCATGAAAAAATGTTTAAAATGTAAAGGAAAGTATTTTGAAAAGCAATAAACATAATATTTTGGTTTTAACATGTTATTTTTTTAAGTTACGCATAACTTATAGTGTGACCTACATATTATAGAGTCATTACCATATATACAATCTCTATTGTTTTATTGACGCGCAATATATGTCCGTCCGTCCTTTCTGTCTGTGCGTCCTCGGCTTTCCTTCCAAAAGTGCTAGAATTATTAAATTTTACCACACCGAAAAGGTGTTAAAATAAATTAATAAAAATATTTTTTTTTGTGTTAGGTCCTATAGGTACGTAAAGCGAGGATGATTATTTTTCATCGCGACTTCTCCATAATATAGGGTATCATTGGATAAGTCTTATAATAAAAACATTGAAAGAATTTCAAAAATTCTTCTTATTATGACAAAATGTTCTCAATGTCGGAAAGCTGTTCGCTGAGTGAGCAGTGTTATTTATTTTCGATACTATAAGGTGCCTATATACTTCAGATTCAGATCGGTCAGTTCCCTACCAGGCACGCCTGGGTTTTTTTTATTTCACTGCTCAAGGCCGCGTCGTCCTATGCCGGGCGCGCGGAATTGTTCACTATTAGTCGAGTGTCATCCCGCATCCGTGTAAGGGTAAGAGCGCGTCGGTAAGAAGTGAAGGCGTAAGTGGGCTGAGCCCCACAGCACGCAACCCTTCTGGGCTGCTTCTGTCAGGAAGGCGGTCGAGTTGCTAGCCAATCATGATGGTCGATGCTCTTGTGCCCTTGTATGTATTAGTAACTATAGGAGCTGCGGTCGCTGCCGTGGTACTGCGCTGCAGCATGCAATTGAGCGAAGCGACTATTGTCATATTTTTGGTCAATAACTTTTTTTGGTCAATCGCTTTTTTTGAGGGGCCGAAATCAAAATTCGGTCGCGAGCAAAACCTGTTCCTGAGAATGCTTGATTTTTGAGTGAAAAAATCATGTAAATCGGTTGTTGACATATTTTTGGTCAATAACTTTTTTTGAGGGTCCTAAATCAAAATTCGGTACCTATCGAACAAAACCTGCTCCTGAGAATGCTTGATTTTTGAGTGAAAAATCATTATCATTATTATTTGGCTCGCACACTAAAGTGGTATAATTAACAAAATGATGGCGAAATCTATCTCGGCCATAGGAAATACTTTCGAGAAATAAAAAAAAAACAAACAAAAACCGAACTATCCAACAAACCTAAGTATCTATCTCTGCGAAAAGATTACGAGTATTTGATGATGAGATGAGATTACCTTTGTATTAATATAATTCTCTCTCCGTCTTCTATTTCTCCAATAGTTATATTAATGTTTATTACGAATAAGTAAATAGATATTATCTACTCTCATGTTATAAAACTCAAATTATGACTCTAAAAGCTGACATATGAAGCCTATGCTTATGACACCGGTACTATAATAATTAAAAAGTTATTTTATGATTCAGTTTATCTATGAGATTTTCTCCAAAACTGTATAGACCTAACTACAAACTATACAATCTAAAACTAAAAACTAATTGAAAGTAACTTTAATATTTATTTTATTTTGTTTTTACTTTCACTTAGTATATTCTATACAAGTGGACGCCAGTGACTTAGTCTGAGTAAGATTACTGTAGTATTTCTAGTAGCTCTATTTATGTTTATAAAAGTTAAAAGGAAGGTTAAAATATAAAAGTTAAAAAATAAAGGTGAAAGATAAAAGATAGAAGATAAGGGACAAAAGATAAAAGAAAAAGGTATAAATAATACCTATGCTAAGTGTTACGGATTTATATGGTTTTCTACTCGTACTTGAACTTGAGAAAAATATGATTCCAAAGTAATGAATCCTACTTGAAGGAATTTTGTTAGGTCTTATACTTAAGGTATTGTATTATTTTTGTTTATATAAAATAAAGAAGAAATCCACCAAGTTCCAAATTAAATTTCCAAATAATATTTTGGCCAATTTACACAATGGCTTTATAAATTATACCCTATGGTGTTATTCTGATGAATAAACTACATTTTGGTGGAGTTTCATTTAAAATCCGCTCTGTAGTTTTCGTGGAGAAAAAGAGCAAAGATCCTAACATCGATACAATACATCCATACAAACTTTCGCCCTTACAATTGACTGAGGGAGCGAAGCGACCGAAGTCTCCGTTTCAACTTGCAGACTGGGGAGAATTTATTTCGTCTCTACCTCTACATCTACGGGTTCTGTCAGCAGGGGCGGATCCAGACCTTAAAAAAGGTTGTGGGCACGGCCAGTCGAAAATCGGCCAAGTGTGAGTCGCAATATGAATTTGTGATCGATATAAGTAGTGTTTTTTTTAACTCCCACGTCCGTTGCCGAGGCCCTCTGGTGAACACTCCAGGAATTTCCAGTGACCCCCAGCGGACTATGGCCACCTGTGTGGCCTCTGCGCTGGAGTTTGGTCGAGTTTTATCCCGCATCATTTGGGTCGGGTTTTATCCCGCGTCAGTGAGTGAATCCGGTTGCCGCTGACTGCGGAACTCAGCGGGAAGGGTAAGCTCTCTCGCGACCGCCTCCTTCGCGAGCATGACTTGCTTGCAGAAGGACACGGCCGCGGTCCACCTGCTCGCGCAGGAGACCATGATTTGTTGAGTGTACAGTTCAACGTAGTGGAAACTGACTAGCAAAAATGACAGAAGTAATTTTATGTTTGAACTTCACAATGTAACATTTTACTGCAAAAAAACCGAGGCCTTTTCGCAAAAGAATTATAAAATATTAAATACAAACATAACAACTATAAAATATGAAATATGTACATGCTAATATCCATTTATTATATTATTTATTATTATTACTAATATTAATTGGGTATTAGCATGTTAAATTCGTAATTTAATCATTTAATTTATTAAATGATTAAATTAAGAATTTAACGTAAGCTTGATCTCTGATAAAATTTAAAAATGCTCTGAAGAAATTACGATTTTTAGAGTTTTCGAAACGAAAATCTCTTATACAACAGTAATGTCCTTTCGTCCGTCCGTCCGTCCGTGAACAACTTTCAACTCGAGAACGGTAAGAGCTAGAGACTCAGTGTAAACGCCAATCGACTTAGTATGGTCAAAGACCTCTAAAATGAACTTGACCTTTGACCTCTGATCTCAAGGTCAAGGTCAAATCGAGGACGGTAGTAGTTAGAGACTCAAGACCAGCTGCAATCAACTCATCATGGTCAAAGACCTCTAAAATGTCAAATATATATAAATATATATAATATATATAATAATATAAAATGTCATGTGACATTTTTTTAGATTTTATGAAAAAACTTTCGGAAACTAGATATATGGCAAATTTTTGCCATATTTTTAAGTTGTTTTTAACTAGATCCCTGCATATTTTCGTACCAACGACGACGTAGATTTGGTAAAACGTGAAAACACTATTTATGTCTTATGTCAATATATTGTCAATGTCAAAAATGTGACATAACGTCTATGCGTAATATTTGGGGCGTTCCGAATCACGCACGATTTATTTTTTTCTTTTTCAAATCCAGAGTTAATCTCAATACCCTGAAAGTGTGACGTCATTTTCTCAATGAAGGTGGTGGGCATGCCCATACTGCCTACACGGTGGATCCGCCCCTGTCTGTCAGATCATGTTTGAGGCCGTATGTAACAGAACCACTACTTTAAGACCATTTATTCTTCCTGTCATCTTGTAATACGTTTCTGCGAAGCTCGAACTTCAGAATAAGGTTGAGATTCTCGAGTCGACTGTATTTTTTTTATGTTTGTTACCTTAGATCAATAATACCTAGATTACCGAAAAGTGCTTTAAAAACGGCATCACTTCACCTAGGTCCACTATCGAAAATTGCACACCTGAGCGCTTCAGCCGCTTCGCGACCGCGCTGGTAGTAACACGTTTCACGATGACAAAGCGTTCGCTTAAAAATTGCAAAAACTACTCTTTTAGAGTGAAAATAGAGGATGGGGTGTCATAATTTTCGATAAGTATAAATCAGTTCACATTGTTAATTGCTTTCATGTTCAATAATGCACTGCTTAAGAATATTATGGTGTTTTTGAACTGTGCAAACTACGCGCTTTCTCTTCTCACTCTCGCGTTCTGCGATCCAAATCAGGTCCATAATGCGATCTCGCTCACACCGCTTGACATAAAATTGTAAAATTTTGACATTCATATGTGCTCTTTGTGCCTAAACTGAATAAACGAAATTGATTCTTTGATTCTTTGAGTAATAGAACAAGTCTCATACAGAAAGATGGAGTCGTCATTTATTTATTTTGAATTTTTGATTCATGTTTGATTTATTTTTTGAATATATCTTATTTTCTTTCAAGTTTGCCCCATAATGCAATAAGACGTGAAAAATGGAGGCGTATTATAGCACGTGAAAGAGAATATGAAATGTTTAAACCTAATAATTCTACTGTAGTTTGTAGCATTTTAATAAGGACGATATTTATGTTACTAAAAAAGGATTAAATAAACTAAAAATAACAGCCGTGCCAAATATTTTACAGTTAAAGGAGATATTATATTGATAACGCTTAAATAAACTTCATAATAAGTACCACCTAGTATTTTCAAATATTTCATAAGAATCGTAGGTGCGTATGTGTACCCATAAATTTATTTGATTGATTGTTTGTTTTAGGTTACAGGGTGTGTGTGAAAATATAATTGTTGATTTTATTACATACTAGTGTTTTTTAAAACTTTTATCTATATAGTTTATTTTATACGTTTATTTATACGTGAATGTGATAATGTGAATTTAAGTTTATCTTTCTCATCGCGTTTCATTAAAAAAAGTTTTATTAGCAATGTCGGCTCTACATTCCTTTAATAACCTTGCTGACTCTCGAGGGATGCGCCAACAGCGCTGTACATTGATGCTTTTATTAATTATTATGAATTATTTCTATGTCAACCATCAATGTACAATCTTGTTTATTTTATAGATGGTATTTGTAATAATTACCTATATAGTATTCGAGTGCCAAGATTCCGCGTTGTATTTGTACTGAATCCAGGGCGTTTTCACATTGCACGATAACGATATCGTCACGATATAGTAAGTAGCAGCAGTAACATAACTTAATAAAGATTTAATTTACTATCACTTTAATGCAAACCTAATATGTAAATACTATTATTTATATGTGCTACCTGC
Source organism: Nudaria mundana (assembly GCA_963556515.1). Lineage (NCBI taxonomy): Eukaryota > Metazoa > Arthropoda > Insecta > Lepidoptera > Erebidae > Nudaria > Nudaria mundana. The sequence goes on from OY748286.1 coordinate 28,881,315, forward strand.
AATCGGTGCCAAGCCAAATGTTTGCGTACACTCGCCGCACGTGACTTCGAGCGTGATACTTATATAATTATTTTTTTGTAAACACATACATAGGTATTATATCTGTCAAGAAAGTACCGGGAAAAGATCAATAAACCACAAAATGTTTGTTATTCATCCAAATTAATTGTATCACCTTCAAAGTATGCTCCTTCAGAAACGCCAACGAATAATCCAATCATCAATACTTTTTTTGAACGCTGTTTTCGCAATAGAGTTTAGTTCTCGCCGCGAACCAAAGTCGATCTAAAGTCAAAGTCATGTTGACTGTTTTCTTTTACTATCGCGGTGTTGTGCACTCGGAATTCTTGCCGGAAGGTCAAACGATAAATAAAGAATATTATTTGAGCGTTATGCGGCGTTTAAGAGAGCAAATTCGACGAAAAGGCCAGATTTGTGGAAAGCAAATTCTTCGATTTTGCACCACGATAATGCGCCTTCGCTCAAGGCCATTACTGTGAAGGAATTTTTGTCCAAACACTCAACAAATACCATCGAGCAACCACCATATTCACCAGATATGGCTCCAGCTGACTTCTTTCTTTTTCCTAAACTCAAATTACCACTTCGTGGCAGCTGTTTTCAATCGGGAGAAGACATAAAGGAGCATTCGCGGCGAGAACTGAACTCTATTCCGGAAACAGCGTTCAATAAAAGTTTTGATGATTGGATTATTTGTTGGCGTAAGTGTATCGTTTCTGAAGGAGCATACTTTGAAGGGTCCAAGCGTCTCTTCCAGTTCGCTTGGGCGGGCTAGGTATTCGTAAAGTCACATCCCCTGATTCCCATTCTCCGTCACCGTTGTACCGATGTTGGGCGATGGGAGCGCCTGGATCCACATCCAGGCGCTCCCATCGCCCAACATCGGTACAAAGTTGGACGACACAACCTTCCGCATTGCCACTTGCCTTCGGCTGGGTACACCTTGTGTATCCACGCATCATTGCACCAGTGGAGTAGCCGTCGATAATCTGGGACACCGTGGTCTTTCTTGTAGCAGAAGCGCAGGTCGTATACGAATACGAATTATGTCGTTTAGAATAGCATGCCGAGCATGCTATTCTAAACGACATAATTCGTAGGGCTCTTTCCACCGCAGGTCTTCCGGCCGTACGTGAACCAAATGGTTTAGCACGAAACGATGGAAAGAAGACCGGACGGTATGTCGTTACTACCGTGGAAGATGGGAAGGCCTTTGGTGTCGGACGCTACATGCGTTGACACCTTAGCACCTTCACACCTTCCAAGCACATCCGGATGTGCCGGCGCTGCTGCTGCATCGGCTGAAGACCTCAAACGGCGTAAATATGCTAACCTAGCAGGTGATAACATATTTGAGCCGTTTGGGGTTGAGACACTGGGGTCATGGGGTCCGAGTGCTCACCGCCTTTATAGAGACATTGCTAAACGCCTAATCGATGCTTCTTAGGACCAGAAGGCTGGCTATTTTCTGGCCCAAAGAATAAGTATCGCCATCCAACGTGGCAACACAGCCAGCATTCTGGGAACCTTCCCAGTCAGCAATCACGCGGAGGATTTTTAAACGATATTTTGTAATGAAAATATTTTTAGTATTTCATTATGTATATTTTGTACATTGTAATTCTTATTGTAAATAAAAAAAAACTTTGAAGGTGATACAATAAATTTGGATGAATAACAAAATTTTTGTGTATTATTGAACTTTTCCCGGTACTTTCTTGACAGAGTAGTATATTTACATTATTTATTTGGTCGCGTTTTAGTGCAAAATTTGAATTGAAACAATTAATTTGCTTTTTTTTCTTAGTAGACCTTTAATGTGTGTGTTGCAACTGTAATTGGTCAAAAAATCGGTAGTCTGCTCAACTCACAAGCAACGCGCCAGGATGGCGCCAGAAAGGCACCAATCCACATGACTGCAGAGTACAATTATCATTAGGTTAAGTTGAATTTAGTTAATCCCGACATTACCAACTTCCCAGCCCCTATATCCCGGGAACCGAGCTTCCCACCTAAATTCTGGGCAAATGTGTGTTCCCCCTGCACACCCTCACATCACAAGTTCCATTCGCCTGCAAAAAAAATCCCGGGAATTCTTATCCCGCAAAAATACCCAAGATTCCCAGTACCCCGAATAATCCATCCAAACCCGAATATCTCGAAAACTAAGCATCCCAGGTCAATTTCGCCTTCATTTTTCCGGCCCCATAGTACCCTAAATAAGTATTTGAAGCAAAAAATTCCTACAAAATTTGCTTTCCAATTCTCATCCCACTTTCCACAAAACTTGAAACCCCTATATTCCGGTAACGGAGCTTCCCAGCTCAATTCTGAGCAAATTTTTGTTCCCCTGCACCCCGACCTCGACTTATTCTATTAGCCTGCAAAAAAAAAATCCGGGAATTCCCATCCCACAAAAATACCCAAGATTCCCAGTACCTGATATCTCGGAAATTAAGCATCTCAGGTTAATTTTTACTTCTTTTCGGACCCCCCTTGAAACTCCCGCAAGTAATAAAACTCCATCTCTTCACATAAAAAAAATCCCAATTCCCATCCCACTTCCCAAAAACTTTGATATTAGGTACCGGTGACAGTTGGACGTGTTTCTATGTTTCCCTACATATCTAGGTTCTATGAGTAGGTCTGGGGGCTATATCCTGGTAATACAACATCAATCATCCCCCCCCCAGGTAGCTATGTTGCAGTTTAAGTATGTAAAATATTAGTAAACTATACTAAATTGACCGAGATAACAGATGTGAACAGTGCAATCACAGTGACTCCTTATATAGTCACGATATCGTCACGATATCGCCACGATAAAGTGGACGATATCGTGGCAATGTGAAAACGCACATAATATCTATAGTATTTTTGATCTAAGTTTGTTATCTCATATCTTGCGACTGGGTAAATCAATTTAGAAAATTCGTTCATTCGTTTTTATTGAAAGCAGAAAGTTTCCTGTATGGACAATTATTTGGTCCCATTCCGATAACTTGTAGTCAGTTTTTGATTCAATGTTTGACGTGTGACACACACATTATGTGTTTTATTTTAATTTTACAATAAAGAAATAAAAATTCAAAATGTTGAAAGCTAATTTGTATTGAGCGGAAATCTCCACGTTATTTCATAGCTGTTATCGAAGTCAGTTATAACCGGTATTTATCTACACAGTTTACGACATCGGTCCATTTCTTATAGTAGTTAAAATTGTGCATTTAAACTTATTTATTAGTTTAACGTGATTCCTTCCAAAGATCCCTTTACTGCTAAGATGTGATACAAAGTGTCAAATTAGTGGTGACTGTAGTTTGATTAAAAATCCAATAGTTGAAATAAAACAAGCATTGCTATAAACTTTTGTAAGTTCCGATCTGAGAACTGACCCTATCCATAAATAAAAGTTATTATCGCAATTAAGCTAATATTTTACTGGAAATTATATTTATAAGTTCGCATGATCTGTAATTATTATTACAATTTAAAACAAGAAAATAATATTAAATCGCAATTGCAGAATTAATACGAGAGTGGATTGAAAATTAATCGGCCTAACCAAGAAAATAAATACATAATAAACGAAATGTATTTTTATTTTTCAACGTAATCACCATCAAGTTTAATGGACTTTTGCCATCTTCCCTTCCAAGCATTTAGCCCGTTGAAAAAAAAAGATTCTTCCTTAGAGTCAAAATATGCGTCTACTGCTGATTTAACCTCGTCATTTGTCAAAAATCTTTGACCTCCCAAGTTCTTTTTTAGATTAGGGAACAGAAAAAAGTCTGACGGTGCCAGATCTGGTGAATAAGGTGGATGCGGTAACAGTTCAAAGCCACAGTTGTGAATTTCTGCCATTGATTGGACAGACGTGTGAATACGAGCGTTATCTTGATGAAACAGGACTTTTCTTCTGATAATTCCTGGACGTTTTTCTTTTATTTCCGTTCATAAGAGATGCCTATAATCTCAGCTATCTCTCTAATTTTCAATCTGCGGTCTGCCATAATTAAGTCGAGTATTTTTTTAACATTTTCGTCAGTAGTGGACATCGACGGCCTTCCAGAGCGGGGTTCGTCTTTCACACTCTCTCTACCACGCTTGAATTCTGCTATCCATTTTTTGACGGATGAATATGAAAGAGCGCAATCCCCTAATGTACTGACCATATCATCATGGATGGCTTTTGTTGACAGCCCCTTCTTATGGAGGTACTTAATGACGGCACGCTGCTCGATTTACTCCATTTGCGGAAATGATGTCAGATGCTTTGTTAATAAATTTATTGAATTAAAACTAATTATCGCACATGTTTCAAACTTCACACAATTAACAGGTCTGAACTGAACTAAATAATGTGGACAGATTTGATTTTAGAACTAAATGGATCAGTGTTAGGCCGACTACTTTTCAATCCACCCTCGTATTACACAGCGCGCAGTTCTACAGATTTTAACGAGTTCTAATCGCACAGATAGTAAAATCTAAATAATTACTTTTTTTTTAAATACCTGGCTCCTTATGGTCTCATGCATGATGGCTGCTGATGCGCGTTTAACCGATATATTGATACAAGCGTCTCGATGAACACACAAGTCACAACTGGCCCAGGTCTGTGCTCCACTACGCTTTTATACGCGTTTGTACTGCGTCCAACGCTCGCGGAATAACACATTGATGACTAACCATTTCCATAAAGCCGGCGGTGTAAAACAGCGGCCTCTTCTTATGATTATGTAGAAGCTCTAGTATGCGTACGCGCACTCCCGCTGCGATGGGATACGGGAGCGCGCCTTGTACACAAAATAAATATCTGGCACAGTTGAAAAACACAACTGATTTTTGTTTGAAAAATCTATCTATTTGTCTCACTAAAACTCGGGAACGTTTAGACCAATTTGGCTAACTCTGGTCTTGAATTATTTGTAAAATCAGGGAAGGTTTTAATGTTTTATTTATTTGATCGGTACGACGTTCGCCGGGATGGTTTCTTGACTTACGTACTTAATCAGTACATATAATATAATATAGGTAACGATTTTTTCCATTAAATAGTACATACGATCATCATTCACCGAGCCTTTTCCCAACTCAGTTGGGGTCAGCTTTCCAGTCTAACTGTGATTCGGCTGAACTTCGATATTTTCCGTGAAGCGACTGCTATCTGACCTTCACAACCCATGGGCGATATCGAAGTTCTGTAGTTAGACCGGTCGGATTTTTGATTTAGGGCTCCAACTACCCCTAACGACTGCCATAGATGTTAGTATGACAACCGGGACCGACGGCTTAACGTGCTCTCCGAGGCACGGAGGGGTCTCAATGTCTTAAGAAATGGTCACCCATCCTAAGACCGGCCTGAGTCGATGTTGCTTAACCTTTGCAATGTGTTAACATTGTCGGTTACCACTAGACCACGCATACGATAATACCTACTTATAACTAGGTTGCCACCCTGCTTCGCGGCAGCATATTAGAGCGCAGCAAGCATCACATATCTTTGTGTAAAATTTTTATTTTTATTTTTGAGGGCCAAATTTGTAAACTTGAGCTCCGTTAGAATGATGTCAGTTAAATCTAGTTTAATTTGACATATAAATTGTTGAAATCGGTAAAGTATTGACAGAGATCTCTCATAAGAAAGGATTGAACTTTCTTGCACCATGAGAGCTTCGCTCGCTACGCCCTAATTGCGCGTCAAATATTTTATTGATTTAATAAAATAACTTCCAGATTTTAATTTGAATGAAATCAATACAGGTAACGATTATTTTCACATTAGCGCTCGGGTTTGTAGGGATGTCTCGCTTTATTTCGTGAAGTTTAATTTTTAGGGTTCCGTACCTCGAAAGGAAAAACGGAACTATTAAAGGATGTCTATCTGCCAAGACCCTTTTTCTTAGGAACGCGTAGAAATATCAAGCTGAAATTCGTATCCATTAATACTCAGGTCTACCATCCCTTGGAGCAGTGAAAAAATCAAACTTCTAAACAACACAATTCAAAGATACAGCTGCCGTTTATGCTGCAAGTTTTTCCAAATTTCAACACTAGCATGGAATCAAAACCTACATGGTTCCTACATGGTTCCCGTGAACTTTTGGGTGCAAAGGGGCTCTACCAACATCTTTAGAGCCCCAGCGACCTCACCTGCTAGTGGCGCACCTGCTGATCAACGGACGAGGCTCGTTAATTTATGGTACCTATGGAGTGGCTTCGGCCCCTACATGGGTACCAGGTGGTACAACAGTGTTGGTCCGGGGGGGTACCACCGTGCAGCTGTGCTAAAGCCCCCCAAGTAACCCAGCCCAGGCTGAGTTGCGTTAGGGGTTCAGCAGCTGCACCGCCGGGCCCGGGGCGATGTATGGTGCAGCAGGCATGGCACCAGTGGGGGCGAAACGGAGTCTAGTGTGGGTGGTGTGGGTCGATTCGCCGGCCAGGGAGACCCTTAGCAACGGCGTTGCCGCGGCCGCCCGCAACACAGTCATGGGGCCCGCCTGGGACCAACCACCCCAGGAGGCTGCCCCACATGTTGCGCATAATCCTGATGTGGGATCGCCGCTCCGGGTGGTAACCGGTGTGGGGTAGCGGCGGCCTTGCATCAGGGGGGTTTGGGAGCCCTTCCGTCCGGCGAGTCGGCTCCGACCTAACCACACGGTTCTAGACAAAGCTAGCCCCTGCGCTTTGTCACTTACTGCTGCACCAGATGTCGCCCTGTCTTCACGCTTCTTCGTCTTCAAAATCTACAATGGCAGTGCAACAAAAAAAAAGTAAACGTTACACAGCGGCCCTAGGAAACCCCACGACTTCACTTTTCGAGGTGGAGTTCACTAACGTCCGTGGACTCCATGCGAACCTCGATGCCGTCCACCATCACCTTGAGACGGCACGGCCCGCTGGGATGTTCCTCACGGAGACACAAATACGCCGCCCTGACGACACGTCTTACCTGTGTTACCCCGGCTATGTCATCGAGGAACAATTTCAAGACAAACCCGGGGTATGCGTGTTCGTTAGGGCGGATGTTTGCTGCCGCCGGTTGCGCTGCCTAGAGAACCCCTCCAATTCTGTCCTTTGGCTGCACGTAGACCATGGCTCTATGAGCCAGATCTATGTGTGCGTCTACCGTTCCCACACAGGGGATTCTGAGACAACAAAGCTCTTCCAGTACCTCAGCGAGACGGCTGATGAAGCGCAGGTGCGGTTCCCGAACGCTGACCTAGTATTTCTGGGGGACTTCAATGGCCATCACATTGAATGGCTGGGGTCCCTCAAGACTGATCATGTGGGTAGGGCCGCCCATGCGTTCACTCTCTCCCACGGTCTGACCCAGATGGTATGCGGGATCACCCGGATACCAGACAGGTCAGATCACGCGCCCGCTCTGCTGGATTTACTGCTGACGAGTCGCCCAGCCCAGTACAGTGTTTCGGTAGGAGCCCCATTGGGTAGTTCCGACCACTGTGTTGTTCACGCTGGCATGAAGGTGTCACCTCCTGCACGTGCTGTACAAATGTCACGACGACTATGGCACTACTCGTCAGCGGATTGGGACGGTCTACGCGATTACTATGCGTCCGTCCCCTGGAGCCAGCGCTGCTTTGTAGGAAAGGCTCCCTCGGATAGCGCTTCTGCGATTGCTGGCGAGATCAGTTTAGGGATGGAATATTACATCCCTTTCACTGATGTCGCCAGTATCCGCAGAGCCCGTCCCTGGTTCGGGCGAGATTGTGCCAAAGCTGTTCGACAAAAACAGTCGGCATATCGCGCCTGGATCAGGGCCCGGGCTGTGCGCGACCCAAACGTGGGCCACCTCAAAGCAGCGTACAACCGGGCCACAAAATCCAGCAAGAGGGCCTTTAAGAGAGCGGATGCCCAGCGCATCGCGCGGCTTGGTCAGGAACTCACTTCCCATCCCACGGGCAGCCGTGGATACTGCAACTGGCCAAGGCCGTGCAATCTAACTTCTGTCAGCCCTCGCTGCCACCGCTGCGTTACCCAGATGGAACACTGGCTCACAAAGCCCAAGAGAAAGCGGATATGCTCGCAGACCTCTTTGCGGTTAATTCCCGGGTCGACGACCGTGGCCTGCAGCCCCCCGCCATCGCCAACTGTGGCTACACTATGCCTGACATTGTACTCAGGCAATGCGATGTACGGGCAGTGCTGCGATCACTCGACACGCGGAAAGCCAGTGGCCCTGACGGCATTCCGGCGGTGGTACTACGGAAATGCGCAGCTGAGTTGTCTCCTGTACTAACTCGTCTGTACCGCCTGTCTTACTCCACAGGAATCGTGCCGGAGGTCTGGAAAGAGGCGAACGTACAACCGATCCCCAAGAAAGGGGATCGGTCTGATCCGGGCAACTATCGACCCATAGCTGTCACCTCAGTCATCTGCAAGGTGTTTGAGCTCCTCATCAACAAGCAGCTCATGCGATATCTCGAAGATCACTCGCTACTAAATGATCGGCAATACGGCTTCAGGCCAAAACGATCAACGGGTGATCTTCTGGCATTCGTAACGCATGTCTGGGGTGAGGCTATGGAAATGCACGGCGAGTCCTTGGCGATTAGCCTGGACATCGCCAAAGCCTTCGATAGAGTCTGGCATGCTTCGCTCCTTTCCAAGCTTC